>ML780202.1:752906-778756 GCA_009831015.1 Picea engelmannii
CCAAAACCATAATGAGTAATAGGTGCACCCCAGCCTCTTACTTATACTTTTCCTTCTAATTCTCTGTTGAGTTAGGTTAACTCCCAGGGTTAATCTTCTATTCTTCTGTTGAGTTATCTTTTACTCCTTTCCTTTTCCTTTCTGAAGTCAAATTAAAAATATAAATTTTAACTTCTTGACTTTTCACCCCTTCAGTGTCAGACTATGACCTAGTGGGGGTGCCCAAGCCACTGAGTCTCCTCATTACCTCTCTAAGAGGTGGGGGACATTACACCCTGTCCTGCAATAAATGTCAAATCTAAAACCCCTACTTTTGTTAATAAAGCTGTACAAACAGTGCCTATTGAGGAATCTTCCCCTCCCAGCCAGATCAATACCCACACCTTTGTGGAACAAGCCACTCAGACCCTACCTCAGCCTACCACTTGCAACGCTGAAACACAAGCTCAGCCATGGGATGAGCAGGCAATAATACAAAAATGGAAAAAAGAGTTTGTTGTTACACAGGCCAAAAGCCTGCAAGAACACAGAAAAATATGGATAAATCATACCTACTCAAATTGGGAAGATTTGGAGCAAACACGCCAGAAAGCTCGTGCCCTTAAGAAACAGAACAAAGAGTTAAAAGGCAAATTTCTCATGATATTTGACTTGGCACAAAAGCTATTGGCTGCAAGGAAACCATCCTTCAATTACTCCTTGTTCCTCATGGAACGACTTACATGGTTTCAGATCAAATCAATCACATAAGGAAGACCCCATGCAGTGCTACATCCAACAGAATTTGTCAAAACCTTTGCAGAAGCCTCTACTATGGATCAACACCTCCTCTGTGAGGTATATTTTCATAATGAGGCCATCCTTGAAAACCGACAGCTTAACCTTAACCCTCTTGGCGGTGACATCCAGATTAGGGCACTCACCTCCTTCCTTAACAATCAGATTATATGGCAGGATGACTTCCTAGATGCCAAGCACAATGAGGATAATCGCCTTCTCTGGATAAGGCCAGAACCACAAAATGATGCCACCTTTGTTATAGAGTATTATCAGTTTTTAAAGAAACCAGGGATGACTGAACACATTCAGCAACTACAGACAACAGTGCTTCAGGATTGTCAACACTTCATCAGATCCACAGAGATTTCTTCCCTACAGGAAAATAACATGTTTTGGCAACAATCTACTGAGAAAAGACAGGAACACAATCCTTTTAGCCCCACTAATCTCGAGATAGAAATCTCCAGGGTACCCAACTACATCAAGTGTGTTCAACAATGTGTTGAAAGATGGATAGGGTACCGGTTTTATTTTCCTATACTCTGGTTGCCAGCATAGAGATATCAAATCCATTATAAGTTGCCTAAGAAGACAGAAACAACATCTTGGCAAAGGTTACAACGCGTCCAAAGGTTCAGAGTTCCAACAGACAGCACCTCCCACAGCTACTGCTTGAGTAACTTGCACGCTCAGAGTCAGTATTCAGATTCTGATTCAGAGTGAAGTTGCCTGAGGACATGCAACATTTTAAGTTGGGGGGGATGTTAGGACCATACAATGTACCTTTTTGCCCACACTTTTTTCCACCATTACACTCTTGTTTCACTCACATTTAAACTCATATTATCACTTTACCCTATCTTTCCAAAGGTATACAACATCTCTTCTCTTTACTATATGTTTAATATGTTTTGCATATAATTTTACATTACTCTCGTACTTAACCTTTGATCAGAAATGTATAAGTGCTGAAAAAGTTCGAACTGCAGATTAGCATTGAGGCCTGTTGCTGAAATAGTTAAAGCACACAAACCCTGTGGCTCAAACAACAGCTCATACAGAAGAAGCTGTTACACAGTTCGTGGTCAACGATGCTGAAACACAGAAGAAGTTGTTACACATTCCATGGTCAACGATGTTGAAACACAGAAGAAGCTGTTACACAGTCTGTGGTCAATGATGTTGAAACACAAAAGAAGTTGTTACATAGTCTGTGGTCAACGATGCTGAAACATAGTAGAAGTTGTTACACAGTCTGTGGTCAGGGATGCTGAAACAGTCAGAACGCAAATACCGTGGCTGAAACAACCTGTGATTTGCGATGTTGAAACAACATACAACAGTAGTAACAAGAGACAAATAAAGAAGTTGTTACTCCAGCCGCAACAACAACACCTCACTCAACACTTTTAATAGCATTCTGTTGCGGGAGACTAGGATATCCTATTCCAGTTTAGAAAGTCAATCTGACTAAGAATAGGACTCAGATATACACCTGTAATTAGTTGATTAAATTGTATCGAAGGGATCCTCCTCTTTAAATAAGAGGAAATCACCATTCGAGGGGGGCTTCGTTTTTTGTACTAAGAAAGGATTTACAGAGAGGGACATGTTTTACTTTAGATTGTAATGTAACACAGTTGATAGATGAATAAAAGATTGTTCTAAGCATTTCTCTTTAGTTCCTTTCGTTTCAGGGGAATCTTGTGAGAAGGGAGGGCCCACCTTCTTCACAAGATTCACCCGTTAGCTTTGTAGTGTGTTAGTGTGATTTTTGTTTATGCCTTGATTAAATTTCGTTTTGCTGAAACACTACTTAATTGAATTTTGTTTTGTTGAAACACTACTTTACTGAACTCTGTCTTGCTGAAACTCTGCTTTACTGAATGTTACATTGTTTTCATGTGATTCATGCTTGGGTAACTGTTAATCATTTTTAGTTAGCAATCTTGTTTGATGAATTTATGAAATCTTGGTAATCAGGGACACGTGTTGAAGATTCCTTCTTGGGAATTAGGGTCCTTTTCTATGTTAGAGATAACTATCCTTCCATGCATTAATGAGTTCATGAAAGTGTGCTAATCAGAAACATGTGTTGAAGTTTCCTACTTAGGAAATAGGGTCATGTTCTCTGTTAGAGATAGTTAGCCTGCAGTGCATTAATGAGTTCATGAAAGTGTGCTAATCAGAAACATGTGTTGAAGTTTCCTGCTTAGGAAATAGGGTCATGTTCTCTGTTAAGAGATAGTTAGCCTTGAGTGCATTAATGAGTTCATGAAAGTGTGCTAATCAGAAACAGGTGCTGAATTTTCCTGCTTGGGAAATAGGGTCATGTTCTCTGTTAAGAGATAGACATCCTTCAGTGTGTATGTCAATTATTTCAGTTAAGAAATGAGTTCATGAAGTGTGATGATCGGAAACAGGTGCTGAAGATTCCTGCTTTGGGAATAGGGTCCTGTTCTCTGGTTACAGAATAGTTGGTCTTTCCTGTTGCAGTATCTTATTTTTATTTTAATGTAATCCAGGATTCTTCAATTAATCATTTCTTTAAACTTTGAGATCTGCAATAGGTAGGTTGCTTTCCTGTAATTCAAGTTAGAACTTCAGTTTGTTCAAGGCAAGTGTGATTAATATATTTGTACTACAACTCTAGGTTGCTTTTGAGATTGAGCATATATAGTGCGTGGTTACCTTTGAAATAAACAGACTTCCCTGGGCTGACAATTTATGTAGCACTTGATTGTTTAATCAAATAAGCAATTATAGTGACCAACATCTGGAACACTCATCATTGTAATAATACATCAATATCACATATTATCTCATATAGAAAACTCAACACTACCTTCCATGAATAAGGACAATATATAAAAATATGAGAGACAAATTCTTCCATAGATTTACAAAAAATGCAATGGTTTGGTCAAATCCACCCCCTTTTAAGGCCATTATCCTAGTTCATGAGTTTATTCTTCAAATCCAACCACATGGTTAGCTTGGAACAAAGAGAGTATTTTAGTTTCCATAGGGGATTCCACCACCACAAGGGTTGGGATAACTTCCTATATTCAAACCAAGAGTTACATCCTAGCTTGGCCATAAAAACACTTCTCTTTGGGTTTTTTTACCAGCATAACTCGTCAACATCATCTTGATCTAAAAAAATTCAGTTTCCACGGAGTTATTTGATGTACCTATCCCATTCTTCTTCCAATTCTACAAGAAAGTTTAGATAAGATGAGTATTTCCATCCATGCCTCCCTCTTGGTTGTGGGAATCCAATGCTTACATCAAATAGCGAGAAGATGTTAGCTTCCAACAAAGACTGAAATAGGGGGACAGAAAGACATAAATCATTACCCACACCAAGAAATAAGTCTTCCTCGACTCATATACAATTCCCACTGCCAATATTCCATATTGTTCACACACCTACCAAAGGAAAATATTCCACCAATGCCTTCCAGATGATAGACTTCTTAGAATTTTTTACCGAAGTTCTGAACAAATATTCCACTGAAATACCGATCATATATTTGGAGCACATGACCCTGACCCATTGGGAATTGTTTTGGGTGAGCCTCCATATATTCTTCCCATGAGGGCCTTCGCAAAAAGGTGAATGTTTTTAATCCCCCATCCACCAAAATACTTGGGAGCAACGATAGAATTCCAACTAATGAGATGCACTCCTCCAGAGTCTTTTTGGCCTGCCCAGAGATATTTGAAGTTGATCCTATGCAATTTTTCAAGAATTCCTTTTGAAATTGCTGCAATGGAATTCCAATAGATAGGTATACTCTCTAGGATAGACTTAATGAGCACTAGTCTTCCTCCTCTCGAGAGTAACTTGTTTGTCCAAACATTGATTCTTGATTCGACTTTGTGAATTAGCCATAACTAGTCCACCTTCTTGTAGTTAGTGGATTTT
Organism: Picea engelmannii; assembly: GCA_009831015.1. Taxonomy (NCBI): domain Eukaryota; kingdom Viridiplantae; phylum Streptophyta; class Pinopsida; order Pinales; family Pinaceae; genus Picea; species Picea engelmannii. Next base: position 757,618 of record ML780202.1, read on the forward strand.
ATAAAGAACCCCGGAAATTTAATCTCTTCATTGATACTCCTATATTAAGCAGGGATGAGAGATGAAAAATAATTCACTTCTTCTTTTTTATAATTGTTTATCACCAAGCATGATTTTTCTGGGTTAAAAACCATCCCCGAGGCTTGGTAAAAATGATCAAGGATTATTTTTAGAATGGAAACATTCCTTACAGAACTAAAACACACAAAAAAAGGCATCATCAACAAAGATAAAGTGAGAAATCATTTCTTCATTTGAAATGATAACACCTCTTAAACAAGCATTGGCTCTGGCCTCCATGATCAACCTACTAAGGCCCTTTGCAATCACAAGGAACATGAATGGGGATAAAGGAAAACCTTGCTCGAGTCATCTCAAATATTTAAAGAAGAGAGAAGGCAAGCCATTAAATAAGACCACAAAATATGCACGTTGGATGTAATCCATAATCCAATTAATGACATTTACACAAATACCAATTTGTAACGGAGCCAAATGAAATACATTTTAGCTCACCTTTTCATAGGCTTTTGAGAGGTCGATATTCAAGATGACTTCCTTTTGATTCTTGATTTTCACCATGTGAAGGACTTCTCGAGCCATCTCCACGATGTCATGGATTTTCCTATTTTGTAGAAATATGAATTGTTCTTCCCCTATAACCTCACTTAAAATAGACCTTAGCCTTCTTCCTATTATTTTTTAGATTATCTCGTAGACCACGTTGCATCAATAAATATTTCTAAAGTTTCCAAAGGAAACTACATTCTCTTTCTCATGAATGAGGCAAAGAAAGGTGGAGTTAAGAGTCCCATGGACTTACCCTACCTTTTGAGATACCTTAACCATTGCCAATAGATTATCTTTCAACAACTCATAGAAATACTTAAAAAACTTCACCGCAAAACCATTTGGACCCAGACTCTTTCCTGAATGCATAGAATTAAGGGCTTGACTAATTTCCAATTCTGTCACTTCTTCAAAAAGAGATCGATTTGTTTCTAACAAAATGATAGAAGGAAAATTTGAAACAATATCCAATGTTTCTTGAATCGGGCATCCTTCTGGGGCCGCACATTGGTTTTCAATGTATCTAGATCCTTCTTTTGACTTGTCTTGGAAGGATCTCACCGAGACATCTTCTTCATTTTTTAATTCCCATATATAATTAATGTTCTTCCTCTGGTTTTCATAATGGTGAAAGAACTTCGTGTTATTTTCTCCTTCCTTGAGCCACAATACTCTACTCTTATTCTTCCAATCAATTTCTTCGTTCTTTAGCCACACAAATTTATTTTCCTCCAAATTTTTTATCTCTTCCAAATTTTCTTTTCTAAGACAACTATCATCAATGTTTCTATGCAAACCCGATAGGATTTCTTCAATCTCCAAGATCTCTCTCTAGCATTTGGCCTACCAAATTGGGATCCACTGCTTGGTTTCCTCCTTCACACTGTTTAAATTTGTTGTGAACTAAATCATAAGAGGTTCCTACTGTGAAGGATATAAATTAATTCAATTTTCACAAACCACCTTCCATAATTTTTCTTCCTCTAATCACACTCTGTTGATTTTTAGCAGGGCTGCAGGAGCCTCAGATATGAATTTCCATAACAGGAATATGGGTCTGTGATCGGATAGACCCCCTTCCTCTATGAAAGACTGAAACTGGAACCCTCTCATCATAAGATATTCAGACACCATGAACCTATCCAATATTTTATCCACTTCACTTCTTCTTGGTCTAAAATTCCTCCAAGTGGGGCCTAACTTAGCTGGCTCAACATCCATGAGTCTCAAATTCTCTAATAAAGCATTAAAAAAAACGTTTTGGAAATCTTCTTGTGGAGAATGACCCCAAACCTTTATTAGGGAGAGTGAAAAATTGAGGTCCCCTCCTATCACCATCATAGGGTCATTTAAAACTCATGTAGAAGATAATTCTTCCCAAAATGGGACCCAATCAGAGTAAGGACCATATATATTAACTACGAAAAAGGAAAAATTGAAATCTTTATGTTTTAATTTCACAGATAAATATGTTTGGCAAGAGGAAGATGAAAAATACTTAAAAGAGGGACTCCATCCTAGGAAAATACCCCTTGAAGCTCAATCTGCATCTAATGTATAGAAATACCAATTCCTTAAACAGGGGGGGACCAATTTAGAGAGAACCTCCCCCTTACACATTATTTTTTTAAGCAATAAAATTTTAGGCCTAAGACTTGAAAATAGTCACTTGAGGGAGAGTTTCTTAGGGGCACCCCTAATCTCCCTAAATTTAAAGGAAATAAACCTCATTTAGGGGGGGTGGGGGAAAGGTACTTCCCTACTCTAAGGGCCTTGGAGATAGTTTAATGGGTTCTTTTTCTTACTTCCACCACCACCCTTTCCTTGGATTTGGACAAGTTGGATTTTCTTCACACTTGAGCGTTGATAGGAGGGTCCAAATACAACCCTCCTTTAGATGGGGCCAGGCTGTTCAGACTTCCTCTCAACCTAAGGTATTACATTTTGGACGGAGGCTGGGAAGAGGGAAAAGGGGAAGAGGAGAGAGAAACACAAGGGGAGCAGGTAGGGGACCTTTGTTTCCAGGAAGAACGAGGAGGAGGAGGGGATGATCCAGATTATTTCAGCACAAAATGAGAGAAGAGATATAATAAAGAAATGTGTAGAGATATATCAAATATCCAATAATATAACAGATATTTATCATAGATATAACCATAAACACATAGATACAGTAATACACAATTTCTATTAATGAGTGAAATGTACAAGACTATAAAAATAGAGAGTGAAAGAATTGCTAGAATGATGGCAACTTATCTCTGAGAAGAGATGTGACGACTACTCACATTCATAAGAAGATTATTAAAATGAGGCTTTGAAGGCCTTTTTAACATAAATAAAATCTTAAACCCTAACCTTGGAAGATGAAAAGCCAACAGTTTTGTGGACCCCATTTTGGGTAGTTTGGTGTATCAACTTATCAGGGGCGTAACTTTGGCATACAATCTTTGTTTTGGGAGCACGATATCTCGTTACAAAGTTATCATCGAGGAGATTCATTTTGGGGGATAAATAAGAGACGTATGTCATCAATACGGTGATTTATCCATAAAAAACATCATTTAGGCCCTCATAATGGCCTTGAAAGTTTAGGAACTGAAAACCTGCTAAATATTAAGTTACCAGAAGATTCTTTTGTGCTCATTGGAATAGGTGGGTGGCCACCGATATCCACCTGGGTCAAGGGAGTCCACAATGGGACCTGCAAGGAAAGAATGAGGAGGAAACTTCCTTCTCCTCTGAAAGAAAGAGGGGATCTGGGATAGAAAGAATAGGATAATTAAGAGAAGGGAAAGGCAAAAAAATACCTTTTACACGGGAGGGAACAAGGAGAAGGGTAATAGACAGAGGGGAGACAAATCATCTAAATATTCATTCAAATTAGGAAAATTATAAGAAGGCATAGCATGACCATCTTTTACAATTATCATACATGTGGCCTCAAGAGCCTTAGGATAAGTGGAATCGGGCACGCAACCATATGATTATGTCTACTCCTTAATAGAAATCATTGCAACGTTCCCTTCAACTGAAAATGCTTCCATAGGGACATGTATTCCTACAGTTTGCTTGTCTCACCAGACCTTAAAAGGGTATATGGCAAAAGGAACCACCTTCAGGAACTGAGCCTACAAATTCCAAATATCATGAAAACCATGGCACCGAAAGGCTAGCTTCCAATAGTCCACCCTTTGGTCCCATGTTTTTTCACCATACTCTATGTCTAGGCTTCCGACCAATCCCTCTCTCACATCTACTTCGACATGAATCCAAGCCCAATGACGAAAGTTATTGCAGGCCCAGTTGGGCTCCAGGATTACAAATTCCCTTATCTTGTTCCCAATTACTTCAAGAGAATCATGAGACCAAAAGGCCAGGGGTAACCAACTAATATGCCCCATAGTTTCATCAATGAAACTGGTTCCCTTGTTGGATCAAAATCCATTTTCCAAGGTTTCAACGAAAGACCCTCCATACCCCACGACCATTATTTTTTCAAGGGAACTTTGCAATCTTCTTTAGAGCATAGGAGAAAGGAAAACCACCCTCGAGGAAGAACATGTACCTCTTGATGATATCCTAAGATAGATTTCCACTCTTTGTTAGTCCAACAGAGAAGGGATTTTTCCCCAATTGATTTTCCATGAAAGCGCATGTAATATCCCAAGGTTGAGACCCAATTGTAAATATGAATGTAACATGTTTTGTAGGCTGGTGAGCCAAGTAATTATACGTTGATAGGATTATGTGTTTATTAGGTCGGAGAGACTAGGTGTTAAAAGGCCAAGAGCCTTTTTTGTACACGTAAATACTCATATATTTAATATAACAACATCGTTGCATGTATACCGACCACGAAGAAATATTTATGGGGGACTAAACTTCACGGGGTAGGGAAAGGGAAGGGGATGTGAGTCTAGGAAAGAGGGGATAACCTTGAGGGATTAACATAAGTGAATATTATAATGAGTTTCCTGAAAAATACTAAGGTTAGGAAATAAAACCATTTATCCTTAGTTCCTTGAGGAAGAGGAACAAACTCCAAGTGGAGAGGAATGAGCTCCCAAGAGAGTCATGTGTGAACCTAGGCGCATGTAGATTTATGTGGGAAATTCCATCATTGTGGGGGTTCACGGACCATTCGATTCATATTTCATCAAGAGTTCTCTCTCACCATTCTAAAGAGGTTGGACATCTGTTACCCCATTTCCACCCACACACCCATGCATTCAGAAGTCACGCGGTGAGCCAACCGACCATTATTGAATACCTCAAGAACCTAAACCTATGAAAAAAACTTGAATTGATATCCTCGTTGTACCTGTACCCTATGGGTTGCCTATGTATTGTTCTATTAATACCATTCCCCACGTCTAGTTTATTTTTCTACCATCACCATGCCAATGTGTTGAGGAGCGAGAGTGAAGAATCAGGTTGCCAGGCCTATGAGACACTCTCTCCAGGTGAGAAAGTGTGATGAGGAAGTGATTTCTCCTTGAGGAATTCCAATAGTAGCTACAGATCTCTGAGAATTCTTGATCCATCCTATTGTTGAATCTCTAGAAAGGGAGGTGTAGCAGTCGATATACTATGTGATAGTGAATGTGTACACTCCTAGGGTGGAACATGCATGTGGGGAATGAGAGTTTGTGAGTTGTGGGCATAAGTGGATCCTTGGAGGAAATCCTTCATGTTTCACTGTGAAACTTTCTGTTGTCCTTGCCTAGCCTAAGAATCCCTTTCCCGTTGGAGTTTAGTCCCAGCTCAGGGGTGACTCATTGCTGAGAGTGATGAGAAGCGTGGTCTAAGGTTGGGAGGTTCATGGAAGGTCTACAGGCAGTAAGTGTAGTTTAATTAAAATATAAGTACCATTTCCAATTTTGGTTACATGTTGTGTATTTATATATGTTGTTATATTTATGGGTTTGTCTGTGATTACTACATGTATGATTTTACTGTTATTTATGCATTATGTTGTGTGATAGAAGAACATAATTCATATGTTAAATATTAGTATGTGTTATTGTCTCTTCCACAAGAATATGTGTATGTACAAAATGTTTATGTCTGGTTAAAATTTCCCTCGATCTCTCTCTCTCTCTCTCTCTCTCTCTCTCTCTCTCTCTCTCTCTCTCTCTTTATATATACATATATATATATATATATATATATATATATATATATATATATATATATATATATATGCTCGAGCATGTTAGTTTTCTGGAGTAGTATGGCCCAGCCTGGGTGGTCATGGATTGATGTTAACTGGCCTGTTGATGGTTGGGGATGTCACTGTAACACACCCACGACAGGGCATAAAAATTTCATTCTCCTTGATAGAACAATACCCTCATTAAGGGGTCTCTATTTCATTCTTCTCTTCTAGGGATTTCCAGTCATGGCCTCCATGCTTTGAACTGAGCTCAGAACTGAAAAATATCCTCTTCTAAGTCATTCAAGTTCTTCAATTCCCCTTATACTTTCATATGATCGTGATATGTGACCAAACGCCAAAAAAACAGGCGCTAAGACAACCACCGCACGAATTCCCCCGAAATGGAAATTCTCTAGAGTTATAGATCGAGTGTCACACGTCCCTTCACAATAAATGGTTGTGATCCACTTCAGGACTCCGACCTTAAGGAATCTCAAATCTCAACTTCTCCACGTTCACCTTCTCCCATAGAGTTTCACCGGAAGTCCATTATCTATTGACGCGTGTCCTCCCACAGATCAATGGCCCCCAACTACTTCGGCTATTTGAGCTTCTGGAGTTTCAAACTTCTACGCACTCGTTCCTCCAAGAGTGATTTCACCTGGATACAATGGATTTCCACCATGCATTCCACTGGATCTGATGGTCCAGGTTATCTTTAGCTCTTAGGGCTTCGGGAGTTTCAAATCCTGTGCACTCATTCCTCTCCGGAGTGATTTCACCCGAATACAACAGATTTCTGCCACACGTCCCTCTAGATCTAATAGTCCAGGTTCACTTCAGGACTTTGGGGTTTGGGAGTTTCAACTCTTGTGCACTCATTCCTCTCTGGAGTGATTTCACCCAAATACAACGGATTTTCGCCATGCGTCCCTATGGATATGATGGTCCAGGTTCACTTTGGGGATTCCATGTTCGGGTGATCCGAACACTCCAACAATCCTTCCTCCTAGAGTACATTCTTCTGGATTCAAATATCATGTGCCACGCGTCTGTCCCGATCAACGGTCATGGTTTACTTCATGATTTCAGTGTTCGGGAGCTTCTACCTTTCCACACTCACTTTCTCCTGAACGGATTACACATAGAGTTAATGATCTATTGATGTGTGTATCCCATGAATCGATGGATACAGATCACTTTGGGGCTTCATGCTTTGAGAGTTTCAAAGTACTCACCAATGCAAACCTTCGAAGTACAATCCTCCCGTAGTTTCAGATATTCAGACACACATCCCCTACTATCAACGGTCAGGATGAACTCTAGCACTTCATCCTTTGGGAGTTCTCGCCACTTGACACAAGCTTTCCTACAGAGTGACTTTTCTCTGAAGTGGTAGATATTCTTACACCTGTCCTTGGAGATTGATGGCTCAGGTGAACTCTAGTCTTCAGGAGTTCTCGCATCAATAAATCCATTTTTCTCTAGAGAGATAAACCTTTGAAGAAAAGGATCTGGTGCCATGTGTCTCTTGGTGCCAACGGATATGATGGACTTCATCATTTCGGGACTTTAGGAGGTTGACTCACTTCTCGACTAAAATCTCCCGGAGTTGGTCAATGTTGAGTTGACTACCTCATAGATCTGACGGTCGGGATGGCTCCCGGGCATCCTCAAATATAAGGCCCAAATTAACTTCGGGACTTCGAGACTTTGGGGATTTTACCTCCCTTATGACGAACTTGCTGAATTCGCCGAACTCGTGAAGTCATAAGGAATCAAGGGGTTAACTCTTGCCCTCCTTCCTGTATCCAACGGTCACAACAGACCTTGTCTCTTCCCAAACAGATCTCGTTTGTTCATCTTCCAAAAAAAGTAACCTTCCCTTTCAATACTTCAATCTCTCTATTCTTCCTAAGATTTGTTAGCTCTTAAAGGATTAAGAGCTTTGCGCTCTTTCTCTTGAACTTAACACTTGGAAGAATTCTTCCGTGCACCCCTTACGCTCATTCCTCAACTCTAGAACTTAATTGGTTCTTGGTCTCTTTCTGCCTCATAGAGAGCATGTGCATACGTGAACTATCTCTCCTGAGCTTTAACAGACTCCTTCCTCCAAGGGAATCAGAATGATTAGGAGTGTCAACATGCATATGTGAAACTGTGCCCAAGGTCGACAAACTCACAGTTCGTGGCTTTATCTTAAGCCACCACAGGGCGCAAGCATTTACGAGTAAAAATCATGTCAAATCCATATAATTTCTTACTTAACTAATTACACTTTCAAGCATACACAAAAAGGGATACAGTATAAATCATTAAGCAAACGTATCCATCCCTGCAACATTCATAGGATATCCAAATTTAATTTACAATACCACTTAAATACATAAGATATGTGATTACTTATCTATTACAGGTGGTAGCCAACTAATTGAATGTGGGTGTTTGTCCTTCCACCCAACCATATGCTCAAAGGCATTCATTTTGAGCACTCTGGCCACCCCCGTGCCAAGCCATGATATCACCAAGGAACTCTCGCAGTTTCTCAAGGATTCTTTCTCTGTTTCAGCTTCTGCTCGGTTTCTGTTCTCTGCAAACTCTCAGAGATTTATTTCTCTGGCATGGCCTTGGCAAGGTTTATTATATGCTCACATAGCATCAAGCTCGCGGCCTTCTATTCATCATCCACTGGAGAGATCTTCATGTTTTCCTCTCTGTCTCTATCTATCTATCTCCTTGTCTCTATTTTATGTATATATTTTCCCAGGATGGTTCTCGACCCATCCTGTTGCTTCTGTCAGAAGGGAACTTGGGTCAGCTTGGTCTGCCATACCTAGTGGTTTTAGGATGACATTTTGTAGCTAGACCATGCTTCCATTCATGAGAGTGGTTGATAATTCAACCACTGTTCCTTTCTTCATTAACTAATTTATCTCCTTGGCATTTGAAGGAGGTTTATTATCCTCATCAAAGGGAAATTTGGGGTTATTTGATATAATGAACCCTCTCTTATAGTTTTCACATTATTTCCTCTAGTGATATCATGGCCAGTACTTTCAAGGCATCACCCCCATAGTCAGTTATTGGAAACTCAAACAATAATACATTTAAATTGTTCCCATTCCACAACATGGTAACGTTAATTAATGATTAATTACAATTTCGGGGAAACCAGGGTGTTACAATCCCCTCCTCCTTAAAAGGAAACATCGTCCTCGGTGTTCTTTCTCAGTAACACCTGTCATTATTTTCTCATTCATCCACTTCATAAGTGTTGACATTCTTTCTTGGCCAGGTCCTTTTTAGGACCCTTAATCTTTGTCACCTGCTTTCAATAATTCTTGGAAAATAAGAAAATTAATCATAGTCTCATGCAAAAACATTTTACTTTTGCATAAAATGTCTAGGAAAATTTCATAATCTAGCACAATAATTATCTGTCCAGATTGTGAATTTGTATCCACAGGTTTGTCTTGTTATCCAGGATCACTGTTTTTCCTTGACATACCCATTGGGTGCATTATCCCCATCAATAGTTTACAAGAACTATCAAGTTTTCATCTTCCTTGCGGTCACTCACCCTCCAGGCCCAGGCTCAGGCATCCCCTTCTCTACTATACAGTCCCTCGGGTGATCCATCTTCCCTTGCCATGATTTTCTCACACAAGAAGCAATACCCATCGTGTGCATGATCCCAATAAATATTTTACAATAACTATTAAGGTCTCCTCTTCCTTGCGGTCACTCACCCTCCAGGCCCAAGCTGAGGAATCCCCTTCTCTGCTATACAGTCCCTCAGGTGATCCATCTTTCCTTACCAAGGTTTTATCACAAAGAAAGAATTCAAGAGACACTATTGAGTCTTATAGTCAAGGTGTCCCTCATAATTTCTCTGTCGAAGCATCCCTCCATCTTGTGTTACCTCAACACAATATATTCTAGGTGATCATGTCTTACCATGGGGTTCTCATGGCTCAACGGTAACCATTTTTCATGCTTTTACAGCTTGACAACCTTCCGGCTCAGCTCAAGTTAGGGACAAAAGTTACTCTCCTTCTCCTGGAATAGAAATAGTTAGGGATGAAGGTTAGTCTCCTTCTCTTGACTCAATCAAAGATAGGGACGAAGGTTAATCTCCTTCTCCTGAGTCGGTCTCCATTTCATGAGATCAGATTATACTTTTTCTCACAGTTCTCCCTTGAACCCAAGAGCTTAGTTTCTCGTCTCTACACTCTTCGTAGATCTTTCCCTTTCACCTGAATCACAGGTATACAGAAATTTATGAGACATCACAAATTTTAAATTCAAAAAATTTTCTTGTAAATCTGTCATTCGCAAATTTCCAAATTCCACATTATGTTCTCATATTTGTTTCGCACAGTAACCAGATTCATAATTATGGGACTTTCCTTCCTATGGTGGATTGGATCAATAGGGAATTGGTCTTCCTTATGGATTACAATGTTTCCATATTCAAGACTCCTTTTCTTGATACACTTAAACCTCAATCAACCAAACAAATTGTTAGTTTCTCATGCTCATACATTTTTATTGCATGTTTATAACATCATCACAAACAATTTTAGAATTGTGCATACTAACAGTCAAATTCACTTTCACAAAAAGGAAACACCATTCCTTGCAGTTTGGCTCAGTAGGCAATTGGTCTTCCTTATGGGTTTACAATACTGCCATATCCAAGACTCATTTCCTCTTGCAGTTTCAACATTCCTCAACCAAAAAAAAAATTAGTTTACATGTACATTATCTTTTCAAAATCAGGCATACTAACAGTCCAAGTCATTTTCATCTATTCAAGGATACCAAGAAAAAAGGATACATCATCCCTTACCTATGCATCATTTCATCCTACCAAATTTTTCAAATTATAATTCATATATCAATTGATTTTAATGAATTCACCAACATTTGTGGCCACATTCATACCCAATGCACCCTTGCATTGATTTTTAGTTTCCCATACTTTATGACAAGTACTTTTCCATGGTGTGTTGGAATTTAGCCAATCTTTTAACCATATGGTTTATTTATTCTCATTCATTGTTGCAACAAAACTATGCTTGTGGATACAAGATGATCATGATCCCAAATCAATACATATGACACTACAAGTTTCACATGAATGCCTTTAAGCATTCCTCCTTCATTAATAACCACCCAACATTCATGGCCACCCAAATTTGGTTTTCTCTAACACCTATACAATGTAAGTAGAGATGTTGGAAGGTCCTCCTTCCTCAATGGGAAATCCATTGTTTGTCCTTTAAGTAAGCATGCATTTCCTCAATGCATTCCATGCAACGTGCTAACTTTGAGCACCTTTATTCCCATAGAACTAGTCCCTGCGACCACAGTCTAACGTAGAGTGCTAAACTCTACCTTCCTTGACTGGCCCACATGAACTCTATTTTCTCTCCATGTGATCGAGAGATGTGACCTTAGCTCTATTATTTTCAGGTGATATCCTTTCATCTCCTGTGTCCACGTGTTATGATATTGGGTAAACCCCTTGTCTGCAATTCGACGGTGAAGATCTGTCTTTCCTTGGATCCAACAGTGGCAAAGGATTGCAAAGCCTCAACTAGATCATAGTTTAATTCTCCTTCCGACCTCCGCAATGAATACGGGTCATCCGATCTACAATCGGATCCCAAACTCAAAAAAATGCTATATCGAATTTAGATTATAGGTATAGGTCTCGACGTTAACCCATGTGCATATGAAATCTCCGCAATGATCGCGGGCCCTTGATCATATCCCTCGATCGATTTTAACCACATGATTTCCAAATAATAATGGAAACATAGAAATGTTTGGCCGAGAATTTAGATTAAGAACTTAATTTGTCAAATCTAGCCACCGAACCCAACCGCAGTACAGGCTTACAGGATGTTAATGCATGGATTCTTTGTAGGTCCACCCACCAATTTTTCACAGATCAACAGTTCCCAGTTATTGCAAAATCCCCAAAGTGCTCGCTCTTTATCGGAGAGTTCAATCTCCAAAATCTGAAAAGTGCTTGCTCAACTCTTTTAATCGTGGTCATTTACCATCCACCTCGACAATATCAACGGTGTAGGTTGATTATGGGTCATGAACTAGCATGCCTGTCAATTCCGCCTTCATGCCCCGTAATGAATATGGGTCATCCGATCTACGATCAAACCTCAAACTCAAAACAAAACTATATTGAAATTAAATTACGGGCACATGCTCCGTTGTTAACCCGCGTGCCCATTCGATATCTGCAATGAATATGGGTTGTCAATCTTATTGAACGATTGGCATTTAATCTGTTAACTCCAGTGGGTCTTGAAGTCAATTTAACAAATGAGATCGGTTTCCTTCCAATGAATGGATCACGTTCATCTCCTCTGTCAAGATCTCGATTAACCTGATTAGATTAGAGTTTTCTTCCTGAATCATACTTTACTTGGGTATCTGAGGCATACATATTCCTTCCAAAATTTCATGCATAACATTCAATTCCATGAAACATATTCAAAATGTCCTAGCGTATCTTTATTCACTTCATCACATTACCCTGAAAGGTTTTCATGAATGTAATACAGACAGTTCTCAACTGTTTCTGCAGTAATACAATCATCATCACTATGGTGTCCAAACATTTACTTTTATTAGTAAATCATCTTTTTCATTCCAGAGGAAACATAACACATAGCAAGAAATGGGTTAGGGTCTCTCGCCTTTTTCCCGCCCCTTCCACACAGCCTGGGGATTTCAAACCAACTAATTTATTTCTAAGGCCTTACTTCCTTTTCTTAGTGTGGCTTCAACCAAGCATATTCGATCAAACATACTTATTTATCTCTTCTCTTTTCCCAGTTGTACTTGTTCTCACAGCTGGACATCTAAGACCTACAACCTTGCAAGCCATTCAGAGTTTTTAGGGTGGACAAGTCTTCCTCCTCTTTCCTCTTCTTGTCTTTTTGCAATTTATTCCAAGTTAGGATCTCCCTGGTATTTTCCTTGAGCATCCTTGGTTAGGCCTCACTCTAACCTTTTTGGATACAACAACATGTTTTAATAGAAAGATTTTTGTTCATAGTGGGTCATGAACCTATGCATCCTTCACATTGTCATTTGGTTCTCAGAGTGGTTAACAGTCAGTTTTTAGTCTTCCACCTACATATTTTGTTTTAAAAATGTAATCCAATATTCTTATATAGGCAGGCTTTTCAGCCCATTTCCCAACCTTCATCAATCATTAGGGTTGTGACTCTATTCTTCTGACAGAGCTCTTACACAATTTCTTCACAGGTAACTCCTTCAACATGCAACTTCCTCATTGCATATCCATCACTATCTTTGATGGCCTCTACCTTGAATTAGCTTCGGCTCATTACTAAGCATTCGTTAAGGAACATAGGCATGCATTTTTGACATGCATCCCAAATATGTATCCACATATATTCTAGTTTTTGTTAACTTACATCCATGATGTACTTAGCTATATTCACAATCATAAGCCTGTGTGTAGCTTCCATAGGTATATTTCATAGCCTACATACATATCTACTTTAAAATCAGTCAACTCATTATTGTTTACAATCATTCTCATGTGATCCTCAAAGGCATAATCATTTTCCTCTTATTATGACAACAGAGCATCCTTGCTCATTTACTCTTTCGTCTATTTGTACTGGATTTTCCTGGGGAGATGAAGCACATTCCCCTTAAGATATGATTCAAAACATAACTTTCATGACTCTTCAGAATGGAGTCAACCTTGCATCAATGGTATTCATTCAATCTTGGCAAGTGTTATGCTTGCCTCACATTTCACTCATTAGGGAAACCATATTGGGCCTTTAGTATACTTATACTCTTACATCATACATGTGAATCACTTGCACATTTTATATCATTTGTACCTAACTGGTATTAATATCAGGATTCATATCAAGAATTTTGTCAATGGATTAAATCCATGCACTCAAGCATATACACACAACTAAGTATTCATCGTACTAGCTTAGTTTTATCATTAGTGTTCTTTAGTTAGAGATTACAGTCGCTTACATGACTAATCTCACAGTTATAACTCATACTGATGTTGCCTTCTCTTTATGGAAATAACCAACCCCGGTCACTTTCCCTTTTATACTATAACAACTGGCAAGAAAACCTTCTTGCCTCAACTTCTATAGGACTTTACCCATCTCACCTTTCCTCTGGTCATGAGGAGTTATATACTCCGAGTTTAATATAAAGCAGTAATTATACTGCCAAGGATCCTACTTGATCCTATCATATTCCTTTAATCCCACAAAGGTATTAACCATTATATAATTAACCATCATCAGTGCTTGAGGTTCCACCTGCCCATGCTTAGAGGCAGTGTTACGAACACTGGGTCATCTGCCCTTCAAGCTTCAGCTACCCTTGATAGAAACCTGACACCTTCAACTATCCACATTCAAATCTTATTATTAACGTTAATTAGGATATCCCTACTCCGGTAAGAGTAGTTATCACTTTGAAAAAGGGTTAAAGAAATCCTTTTGCTGAAGTTCAGTAAGAATTCCCAAAATCATAAGTTCAATATGCAGTCCTTCTCCTCAAGGAGTAAATGAAGATAACAATACCTCTTTATGGGACTCATGCATGAGCCCAAGCAGGCCAAGTGTTGTAACCATGCTATGATACCAATTTGTAACACACCCACGAAGGGGCATAAAAATTTTGTTCTCCTTGAGAGAAAAATACCCTCATTAAGGGTTCTCTATTTCATTTTTCTCTTCCAGGGATTTCCAACTGTGGCCTCCATGCTCCGAACTGAGATCAAAACTGAAAAATATCCTCTTCTAAGTCCTTTGGGTTCTTCCATTCCCCTTATACATGCATATGATCATGAGCTATGACCAGATGCCAAAACAACAGGCGCTAAGACAACCATCGCATAGATTCCCCCGAAATGGAAATTCTTTGAAGTTCACAATTTGACGCCGCGTGTCCTTGGGGATTCCAATGGTCCTGATTCACTTCAGGACTTCAGTATTCATAAGTTTCAAACATTCCTACACCTTTTTCCTCTGAAGTACACTGTACCCAAAGTTACATATCGAGTGTCGTGCATCCCTTCGCAATCAACGGTTCTAATCCACTTCACAACTCTGGCCTTCGGGAATATCAACTCTCAACTTCTCCATGCTCACTTTATCATGGAGCATTTCACCCGGAGTCTGTGATATATTGATGCTTGTCCTCCCATATATCGATGGCCCCCAGCTACTTCGACTATTCGCTCTTCGAGAGTTTCAAAGTCCTAGGCACTAGTTCCTCACGGAGTGCCTTCACCCGGTTATAATGGATTTCTTCCACGCATCCCCCTGGGTCTGACGATCTAGGTTCTCTTTGGCTCTTTGGTATTCGATAGTTTCAACTCCTATGCACTCGTTCCTCTATGGAGTGATTTCACCCAAACACAACGTATTTCTGCCATGCGTCCCTCTAGATCTGATGGTCCAGGTTCACTTTGGGACTTCGGGCTTCAGGATTTTCAACTCCTGTGCACTCATTCCTCTCTGGAGTGATTTCACCCAAATACAATGGATTTTTGACACGTGTCCATCTGGATCTGACGGTCCAAGTTCACTTCAGGACTTCGACATTCGAGTGATCCGAACGCTCCAACAATCTGTCCTCTCGGAGTACATTCTTCAGGAGTCAAAGATTGTGTGCCACACATCCTTCTCGATCAACAGTCATGGTTTACTTCAGGATTTCAGTGTTCGGGAGTTTCTACCTTTCCACGCTCACTTTCTCCCAGAAGGCTTTCACCCAAAGTTAATGATCTATCGACGCGTGTCTCCCACGAATCAACAACTACAGATCACTTTGGGGCTTCACGCTTCGCGAGTTTCAAATTAATCAACAACGTAAATCTCTAGAGTGAAATCCTCCGGGAGTGTCATATATTCAGACACACATCCCCTACTATTAGTAGTCAGGATGAAATCCCGCACTTCAGCCTTTGGGATTTCTTGCCTCTTTCCAGACGCTTTGCTATGGAGTGACTTTTCTGACACCTTTCCTTGGAGATCGACGAATCAGGTGAACTCCGGCCTTCGAGAGTTCTCTCTTCACATAATCCATTTTCCTCCAAAGCACTAAACCTCTGAAGCGAAGGATCCGGTGCCATGTGTCTCCTAGCACCAATGGCTAGGATGGACTTCGGTACTTCGAGAATTTGGGAGGTTGAATCACTCTTCGACTAAAATATCCTAGAATTGGTCAGCCCCGGGTTGACTACCTCATAGATCTGACGGTCGGTATGGCTCCCGGGCATCCTCAGATTTAAGTCCCAGATTAACTTTGGGACTTTGGGACTTTAGGGATTTTACCTCCCTTACGACGAAATTTCTCAATTCATCGAACTCGTGAAGTTTGAAGGACTCAAGGGGTTAACTCCCGCACTCCTCCCCATATCCAATGATCACAACGGACCTTGAATCTTCCCAAACAAATCTTGTTTGTTCATCTTCCAAACAAATAAACCTTCCCTTTCGATACTTCAATCTCGTTATTCTTCCTAAGCTTTGTTAGCTCTGAAAGGATTAAGATTTTTGCGCTCTTTCTCTTGAACTTAACACTTGGAAGACTTCTTTTGTGCACCCCTTACACTCTTTCCTCAAATCTATAACTTAAGTGATTCTCGATCTCTCCCTGCCTTGTAGAGAGCCTGTGCATACATGCACTATCTCTCTTGATCTTTAACAAATGCCTTCCTCCAAGGGACTCAAAACGACTAGGAGTGTCGACATGCATACATGAAACTGTGCCCAAGGTCGACGAACTCATAGTTTGTGGCTCTATCTTAAGCCACCACAGGGAGCAAGCATTTATGAGTACAAATCATGTCAAATCCATATAATTTATTACTTTCCTAATTACACAATCAAGAACACACAAAAAGGGATATAGTATAAATCACTAAGAAAACATATCCATCCTTGCAACATTCATAAGATATCCAACTTCAATTCACAGTACCACTTAAATATGCAAGATATGTGATTAATTATCTATTACAGGTGGTAACCAACTAATTGACTATGGGTGTTCATCCTTCCACCCAAACATAGGCTCAGAGCCATTCATTCTTAGCACTCTGGCCACCCCCATTCCAAGCCATGATATCACCAGGGAACTCTCGCAGTTTTTCAAGGATTCTTTCTCTGTTTTAGCTTCTTCTCGGGTTTTGTTCTCTGCAAACTCTCAAATATTTATTTCTCTTTCATGGAATTGGTGAGGTTTATAATATGCTCACTTAGCATAAAGCTTGTGTCCTTCTGTTCATCATCAGTTGGAGAGCTCCACGTTTTTTCCTCTCTATCTCTATCTATCTATTTCCTTCTCTCTATTTTCTCTATATCTTTTCCCATGATGGTTCTCGACCCATCATGTTCCTTATGTCAGAAGGGAACTTGGGTCAAATTTGTCTTCCATACCTAGTGGTACTTCGGGCTAACATTCTACAGCTAGACCATGCTTCCATTCATGGGAGTGGTTGATAATTCAACCACTGGTCCTTTCTTCATTAACTAATTTCTCTCCTTGGGATCTGAAGAAGGTTTATTATCCTCATCAAAGGGAAATTTGGGGTTATTTGATATAATGAACCCTCTCTTATAGTTTTCACATTGTTTCCTCTGGTGATATAATGGTCAATACTTTCAAGGCTTCACCCCCATAGTTAATTATTGGCAACTCAAACAATAATACATTTACATTGTTCCCATGCCACAACATGGTAACCCTAATTAATGATTAATTACAAGTTGGGGGAAATAGGGGTGTTACAGTCATGAATTGGTATCAGAGCAGAAAAAAAGAGATACAGTTGTTTAGGTAGTGTTACCCGGCAGGGGTTGATGGTTGGGAGAGTCAAAAATTGGTATCGAAGCCATGGTTTCAACATTGAATCTGGATGGGCCGTGTAAATGGTTAATGAAACAAAGGTTTCAGAGTGAATTTTTGTCGAGAGGGACAAAATTTGAAGTTCAGAGTGTTCCTAAGTACCAGGAAGGCACCGTGTGAACACTTGGGACTGTGTTCAAAATGTCAAGAAGTATAGCGGTTCAAGAAAACCTATAGAGGAAGGATACCCCTACAACCATGGTATTAGGACACAAAAGGTTATAATTTGGACCATAGGATCTTTTCGGGAGAAGGAGGATCCTTCACAACCATCATATTTGGAAAGGGGAGCATGGTGGTTAAGCATCAAAATCCTTCGAGACTTTGTCACTCCAGCTGTTTGAGTTACTTGTCGAAAAAGGGAGAAAAAGCGTTGAAGCTCTGAAGCCCCAGAGTGGATCTATGCCGTATATCCGAGGAAAGTGCTTGACCGTTGGATCGACCGAAGACAGATCAGATCCATTATATTGAGTCAGGAGAAAGAGGTAAAGAGCAACGGTGAAAAATAGATCTTGGCCGATAGATTTGCGCACAAGTGATTGTGAGTCGTAGATCTCACAATAGTTCAGAAGTTCGACACCTTGAGAGAAATGGAGTGTTCTAGAGTGAAAACTCCCAAAGTCTTGAAGTCTAGAGTTAATTTGGAGCATTCGTTAAAAGAGACACGTTTCTACAGATCAAGGTGTTCGATAGTTCAACACTTCGCGAGAAATGGAGTGTCCTAGAGTGAAAACTCTGGAAGTTCTGAAGTCAAGAGTTAATCTGGAATGTTCATCAAAAGACACACGTGTCGACAGGTTGACTTGTTAAGGAATTCATCATTCAGGAGTATCAAGGTGTGATGGAGTGAAAACTCCTGAAGTCCCGAAGTCCAAAGTTCATCCAGACCGTTCGTCAAAAGAAACTCATGTCAGAAGATCATATTGTTCGGGAGTTCGACATTCAGGAGAATTGGAGTGTGCAAGTGTGAAATCTTTTGAAGCTCAAAGTCTTGAAGTGACGTGGCCTGCTGACATCTCTAAGGATGACATGGACACATGGGATGTGTACCACGTGTTAGTGAGTTAAGAACCTTTGGAAGACATAAATTCCAGTTATAACGTGACACATTTCACCCATCTGATTGGGTCGCATGTCCACTTCTAGTATTTATCCATGTGGCACTCGTCTCGAGCATGGGTATTGGGGCCCCTGATGAATACATAAAGAAGTTAAAATCTTGGAGAACTATTTAACAAGATCGGGCCCATAGTAACTTGGTCACAGTGGACGTGTGGTGCAAGATGATGCAGGAGCATCCGCAACATCCGCAATTCACCATATGAACCAGCGCGAGGAGGAAGAGAACGTACAGTTGGACAAGCCAGCAAACCTTTTTGATTTTGAATTTCACCTTGGTATTGTTGCGCCGCCGTTTACTAAAGGCATTTAAAGCCAGGCGCACTTGTATTATGTTACAGATAGGAAGGCATTTAATACAATTAAGGCTAGTAGATAGAAAGTAGCTGTAGATTAGACAGTCACCTTTTCAAGAGGGAAAACAGAGTATAGACACCCTCCCTTGGATCATTGTAATATACACATTCAGCATTGAGAAGGAGCAGAGAGAGCAGAGCAGAGAGAGTTGTGAAGAAACCTCCATGTACAGTAATTGAATTAATAGGAAGAGCTTTGATTCAATTCCATGGACGTGTTTGATCTCTGTGTGTTGATGATATTATGCCTTTGCATGTTTGCTTCTTTTTATGCTTATCTCCTATATGTTGCTTATGTGATTACCTATCAGGTTAGAAACCTGAGAGAATGAGTTTCAATTGTTTCTCTGCTTGAGCCAGGAGATTCCTGCATAGAGTGCAGTTGAATTCCTCCGCATAGAGTGAGTCGAGGAGGCTAAGTAGCTGAACCTTTGTTCTCGTTTGCCCAGAGTAAATTGGGATTGTTCAAGCCGTGCAGGTGAGTGCAGGTTGGGTAGGAGCCTCAGTAGCAAGTTTGAGAAGGAAAAGGTCGAGACTGTTGCGAGCGTGAGTGCACAGGACCCGAAAGACTTCTTCACTGTTGAAAGTGGTTGAAGACCAAACGCAGGGAGCGCGTTCGAGAAATATCTGAAGGAGTCAGAGGGAAACAAAGCTCAGAAAGGACAGCCCCTTTCGTTCGATGAAGAAATCGACCCAGTTGAAGTCGCACAGGACGAAGGTGGCGGAGCAGAGATCTCTTCACAGAGGAAGAGAATCGACGACTTGAATAGTCGTGCAGGCTCGCAAAGTCCCGTGGATCGTCAGATCTGGGAGAAGGGGCGAGGGGTTTAACCTCGAGTGCAGGTAGGGTCATTGGCCATCACGTGTCGGCAAATCGGGGTTGGCGAGTGCTAGAATCCCATGCACGTTGAAGTCACGAAGTGCGATTCCCCGACTTGATCAGGGCCGTTTATTTGGACGGAGACAGGTGGCACAAATCCGGAGTATCGGGGTTTCGGTACTCAGGGTTTCCAACAGCAAGGAGTTTGGTATAGTGGATCTGCGATCCGCGAAGTCCCGAGATTAACGTGGCTATGTGGGCCCTGGAAGACTTAGTGGAGGACAGGTGGCCTCACATCAGGGATCGACATTTCAGTACTCGGGGATTTGGAATATAAGGACTCGGCATCCCGAGTAGCGATACCCCGAGGATTGACCATTGACTATCGGATTTCGGGATTTCGGTGGTTGAGTGACTGAGAGCAGTGTCACAAATCTCGCGATATCGCGAGACCCGATCCCCCGATTTCTGAAGGGAGGATCGCGTGGAGTTATATATGTGGGTAGAAGACTCCCGAGGGAGTTGGAAGAGCTTGGGCTCTTCGGGCCGAGGTTTGTGGAGGTCCTGGTGGTGCGACCGTGCCTGTTGAGGGGCAGGTTGCCAACAAGTGGTATCAGAGCCTAGAAAGGGAAGGAAGCTCTCTTTGTTCAGGTAGCAGAGAGAAGCAGGTATATAATTCCGCCCAGGAGAGAGAGGCAATCGCCTGGTCGTGAGGACAGGGATGCCCGAAGAAGAGGCAGGCAGCCAGGGAATCCTGAGATGGAGCGTCAGATACGAGATCTCAGGGCGAGACTCGAAGATATGGAGGCCACCCAGAGGCGTGGAGCTGACGCATGAGA
The DNA here is from genome assembly GCA_009831015.1 of Picea engelmannii. Taxonomy (NCBI): domain Eukaryota; kingdom Viridiplantae; phylum Streptophyta; class Pinopsida; order Pinales; family Pinaceae; genus Picea; species Picea engelmannii. Next base: position 778,447 of record ML780202.1, read on the forward strand.
GTTCAGTGATCCTGAGATTGAGGAGGAAGCTGGACATGATGAAGGGGAGGTCTCAGCCGAGGATGCCTCGACAGAGAAGTTGATCAGAGCTATCTCTAGGATGAGCTCGAAGACAAAAATGGACATCCCGACTTATGAAGGGATTCTAAACGCTGAGGAGTTGCTGGATTGGATCCGAGCACTTGACACCTACTTCGATTATGAGGATATCGAAGAGGACAAGAAGGTGAGACATGCTGTCACCAAGTTGAAGGGACATGCAGCCTCATGGTGGGACGAGCTGCAGGCGGACAGGCGTTCAAAAGGCAAG
>ML780202.1:783757-838993 GCA_009831015.1 Picea engelmannii
GGGAAACAAAGCTCAGAAAGGACAGCCCCTTTCGTTCGATGAAGAAATCGACCCAGTTGAAGTCGCACAGGACGAAGGTGGCGGAGCAGAGATCTCTTCACAGAGGAAGAGAATCGACGACTTGAATAGTCGTGCAGGCTCGCGAAGTCCCGTGGATCGTCAGATTTGGGAGAAGGGGCGAGGGGTTTAACCTCGAGTGCAAGTAGGGTCATTGGCCATCGCGTGTCGGCAAATCGAGGTTGACGAGTGCTAGAATCCCATGCACGTTGAAGTCGCGAAGTGCGATTCCCCGACTTGATCAGGGCCGTTGATTTGGACGGAGACAGGTGGCACAAATCCGGAGTATCGGGGTTTCGGTACTCGGGGTTTCCAACAGCAAGGAGTTTGGTATAGTGGATCTGCGATCCACGAAGTCCCGAGATTAACGTGGTTGTGTGGGCCCCGGAAGACTTAGTGGAGGATAGGTGGCCTCACATCGGGGATCGGCATTTCGGTACTCGGGGATTTGGAATATAAGGACTCGGCATCCCGAGTAGCGATACCCCGAGGATTGACCGTTGACTATCAGCTTTCGGGATTTCGGCGGTTGAGTGACTGAGAGCAGTGTCACAAATCTCGCGATATCGCGAGACCCGATCCCCCGATTTCCGAAGGGAGGATCGCGTGGAGTTATATCTGTGGGTAGAAGACTCCCGAGGGAGTTGGAAGAGCTTGGGCTCTTCGAGCCGAGGTTTGTGGAGGTCCTGGTGGTGCGACCGTGCCTGTTGAGGGGCAGGTTGCCAACACAAGATCCTGCAATCCAGAGACTTGGCACTCCGGAGCAACTTGGTCAACAAGTGTTTAAGTATGAAAACTCCCGAAGGCCCGAAGGCCAGAGTTAATCCCAACCATTGGTCCAAGGGGACTCATGGCATCAGATCCCACGATCTAGAGACTTGACACTCTAGAAGAAATGGTTCGTGATGGAATGGGAGGAATAAATCCCCAAAGTTTCATAGCGTCGAAGTAACATGGCATGATGATGTCACCGAGGGTGATGTGGAAGTATTCAGAGATTCACAGTTCGAGAGTTTTTGGGTGTGCAAATGTGAATTTCTGAAGCCCTGAAGCTTCGAAGTCCCGAAGAAAAGAGTTCCATAGTAAATATCAGTCATTGGATGGTGGGAAGACGTGTACCGTTGATCCACCCCACTTCATGAGTTTGCCAATTCATCACTCCGGGGGATTTGTTCTAATGTGATTTGGAAACCTCTAAAGTCTCGGAGCCCCGAAGCTCTGAAGTTTCAAGACTCCAGACAAGCGCCCAACTATTAGCACTTGGTGACAGCCATGGTCACATACAATTTAACGGTGAAGGAAAGGGGCTAGCACCCAATAGTGAATTGTAGAACAGAACAGGGCTCAGAGATAGAGCCATGGGGATTCTTGATCAACAAGACCCACAAAAAATGGAATCTGATTTTCTTTTGTTGAATCAGATTATTTATGTCATTCTTGAAAATGATTAAAGAGAGATAGCATGACAAAAATTCAGTTCACTGCACATTTTGTAGAGTTAATAATTGCTAGAACCAATTTGTTCCATAGCGCAGAGAAATGGAGGAGGCACAGGATGCTTACAGTTAGGATAATGAAGCTAGAGGAATGGATGTCCATTTGGAAATTGAAGGAACAAATGTCAATGGCCATGGAGAAAAAATATATAAAGACGTGAGCATGATGAAAATCATTAAAAAATTTCAAAAAGATGTCCAAATTCACCAGGTAGATAATGAAAGGCTTAAGAGTGCTAAGGAACAACAAGAAGACTTCAATATGAAGTTAATGCGGAGCCTGGAAAGAATTGAAAATAAGTTGGATAAGGAGAGTGGATCCAACAAATCAAGAAGTCATGGGACCCCTGAGAAGAAAGGAAGATCAAGGAGTGGTAGCAGACATCACCATCACTCCCAAAAATATTCCCATAGGAGAGAACACACTAGCTTAAGTCCATCCCCTGTCAGGAAACATAAGAGATCTAGGATGGATGAGTTGAAAGGAGAAATTAATAATATCAAACCTCCTACTTTTGATGGAGAGCGTAAGAAGGATGAATATGCTGAGACATGGCTTATAGGAATGAGTAAGTACTTCCAATTGCAAAACTATTCTTCTTATGCAGAGGGAAGAATTACCATCTACCAACTTAAAGGAAAAGCATCCATAGGGTGGGATCATCTGGTGCAAGTACAACACCTCAAGGAGAAAAATGTAACTTGGAAGGAATTTAAGAGACATTTTGAAAATAAGTACTTAGCCAAGAGATACTATGACAAGAAGATGAAAGAGTTATTCTAACTTAAACTAGGCAGGATGACTATAGATGAATACGAGAGGCAATTTCTAGAGTTGTTGAAGTATGCCCCTTTCATTAAGGATGGCGCAGTTAAGACCAGAGATATCTGAGTGGGTTGCCATATTTCATTAATGATAAAATCCAATATGATGATCCCAAGACTCTGGAAGAAACTATAAGGAGAGAAAAACTCTTATATGATCAGCAAAAAGGAAAGCCTGCTTCCCAAAAGATTGGGAAGACAAGAGGAAGTTTAAGAGGGAGTAGAGGCAGAAGGGGAACAAGCCACCATTTTTCAGATATAGTCCTCAAGGACAACCAGTTTTGAGAGAGCTCAGGATGGCTAAAGTAGGTGGGCAAAGGACAAGGCAGAAACCTATGCAATGTTGGGGATGTAAAGGAGACCAAAAGTATAGAGATTTCCCTCACAAAAAGGACAAGGTGAGAGTTTTTCACCATGTTCAGCAAGCATAAATAGTGGATGACATGGGAAGAAAAGTACCAAGGATCTATGCATCCCTAGACAACAAGCAAGTTGAGTTTCAATCACACATGATTGAAGTTGAAGCTATGATCAATAACCATGCCTTTACTATTTTTAATAGACTCAAGGTATAATCATAGCTATGTAGATCCTAAGTTAGTGGAAATATTTCAATTAACAAGAAGCAAGCATGGGAAATATTGGTTGGTATAGCTGACTACAGGAGCCAAGAGAAAGGTTGTTGAGTTGGTTAAATAATGTCTAGTGGACATGAATGGACTGAGTACCAAGGAAGATTTGAATATATTTCCTTTGGGATCATATGATTACCTAATTGGTATGGATTGGTTGGACCAATACCATGCCATATTAGACTATCATAACAAGGAATTCACTTTCCTGGATGAGGAAGGAAATCAGAGAGTAGTCCAAGGAATTCCCAGGGCGGTTACTATCTGGGAAATCTCACCAATGTAGCTAAAGAAGTGTTACAGGAAGTGTTTTCAAATACTTGCAGACCATATGGAGGAAGCATCTAAGGATAAGGTGCCAAATTTGGGGGATCATGTAGTCCTGGAATATTTTGAATATGTGTTCAAGGAGGTACCAGAACTACCCCCAAATAGAGATATTGATTTCTCTATAGATTTGATACCTGGGGAAGCTCCAGTATCAAAGACTCCTTATAGAATGAGTACACCAGAGATGAATGAGTTGAAAATGCAGCTTGAAGAAATTTTGAAGAAGGGGTATATACGCCCAAGTGTGTCACCTTGGGGTGCCCCGGTCTTGTTCATGAAGAAGAATGATGGGACATTGATATTGTGCATCGATTTCAGATAGTTTAACAAAGTGACTATAAAGAACCAGTATCCTCTACCAAGGATTAATGATCTCTTTGATCAGTTGAAGGTTGGAAGAATATTTTCAAAGATAGATCTCAGGTCAGGATACCATCATGTAAGGATTAAAGAGGAACATATTAGAAAGACCCTCTTCAGGACAAGGTATGGTCATTATGAGTTCACAATGGTGCCATTTGGGTTATAAAATGCACCAGCTATTTTCATGTTCTTAATGAATGGTGTTTTCCAAGAATATTTAGACATGTTGTCATTGTCTTTTTGGATAACATCCTTGTATATTCCAAGTCATAAGAAGAGCATGAAAATAATTTGAGGATGGTGTTGCAAGTTCTAAGAGAGCATCAGTTGTATGCCAAATTGAGTAAGTGCTCATTTTATCAAAACAAAATTCACTATTTGGTGCATATCATATCTGAAGAAGGGATAGCAGTGGACCTTGAAAATTTTGAGGCCATTAAAGGGTGGACAACACCTAAAAATTTGACAGAAGTTAGATCCTTCATGGGTCTAGATGGCTACTACAGAAGATTCATTGCAGGGTTTTTGAGAATAGCTCATCCCATCACTTCCTTGCAAAGGAAGGGGAAGAAGTTTCAATGGAAAAAATAATGTGAAATGAGCTTCTAGCAATTGAAGTATTTGTTAACTAGTTCTCCAATTTTGTGGATTTCTGATCCGAAAGAAGATTATGTAGTTTGCACAGATGCATGCAAAGAAGGACTTGGAGGATTCCTTAGTCAAAATGGATTTGTGATATGTTTCAAGTCCAGAAAATTGAAAGACTTGAAAGGCTCTATCCCACTCATGATTTGGAGTTGGAAGCCATAGTACACGCTTTGAATAAGTGGAGGAACTACCTCATGGGAAAGAGGTTTGAGTTGAGGACAAACCATATCGGTCTAAAATATTTGTTTGATCAACCAACTTTGAATGTTAGGCAGAGTAGATGGTTGGAATTCCTCTGTGAGTATGACTTTGATATCAAGAACATAAAAGGAAAGGAGAACAAGGTGGCTAATGCACTCAACAAGAGAGGGCATGAACTTCATGTTACAACCATTAGCATGTATCATACGGATCTTAAAAACAAAAAAATTGAGACTGGAAAAGTTGACTTGCAGTACATGGAATTGGTAACAAAATTGCAGCAAGCTAAAATGCAGCAGAAAGATGAAAATTATGAATTGGAAATTGATAGAATTCTCTTGTATAGAAACAGAGTTTATGTACTCAATTCTCCTAAATTGAAGAGTGTGATTTTAAAATAAATGCACAATGTACCTTATGCGGGACCCCCGGGATATCAAAAAATAGTTTCAGCAGTCAAGAGCCAATATTATTGGCCAGACTTGAAGAGGGAAATTGTTGAATATGTTGAACACTCAAAACTGAAATGGGTTGCAGCAAATCAATCCCGAGGCAACCTCAAACCACTTTGGATTATAAGCTTCCCTCTTCCAACCCGAGAGGGATCTCTCGAAAAATGTCACAAAATAAAATGAAGTAAACATGAAAAAGATGGGAAGTTTTATGGGTAAAGGATGGTCTTGGATTTTTGGAGTTTGGGGGTTAAACCAGGGAAAAGGTCCATTGGGCATGGAGTCAGATGAGAACCGAAGAAAGGAGACAATAGCAGAGATTAAATAACTTGCAGAAAGTGAGGCAAAGTAATTCTATCTTTCAACGCTTTAATTGTCATGATGCGGTAGCGGAAAGAAAAGGGGAAGGCCGCCGTAGCGAAGGATATATGCAGAGTTCTGAAAATGTAGATTGGTCTTACACAGCTGATAGCTGGTGCAGAGGAAAGGCAATAAACAAATACATAAAACCCAAATTCTTTCGTTATAGTAGTGGTCGTACTAAAGTATAACGAAGCCCATCGGTTAGAAGAAAAAAAAATGTAATGCAGTCGTGATGGATTAAGGAATACATAAAGATATGGTAAATAAAATTTCAACTGCGAGTAAGGAACAAATAAATGAAGTCCAAACAGTTTTAACATAGCTAAAAGAGAAGAAAAACATGCTAAAAGAAATCGACCATGATGAATCTCACAGTCACAAGTCACAGATCTTCTTTATTACTCCATTAATGGGTTACAAAAACTCAGACATTACAATGAAACCCTCTTCAGAAGAGGTTTCCCCAGTGCTGCGCTCATGCGCCCCCTTTCTTTTTGGTATTACATACACCATCTTTAAAAAGAGAAAAAATCTAACCTAAAAACTCTTTGAGTACCAGGGAATATGAAACGTTTTGTCTTCTTGAACTCTGTGGCTGCTGAGTGCATCTGCCAGCTCTGCAGGCTACTCGAACTACTACCAATGGCTTTGACAAGTGGACCGAATGATCCCTGCAGCTGTAACGGATTTCTCCCTAGTTTCCCATTAATTCTATAATCATTTCTCAATAATGAAATCAAGCCCGTTCTGTAGAAATTATCTCTTTTGGCTTGATTTCTAGTGTCATGGCTTGGAAAAATGAACTGCTTCTTCAGTTTCAGCAACTTAGAATAAGTAGAACGTCGATTCTATTTAACATTTGAAATCTTGTTTGTTGGAATTCGATGGTGAGGAGGAGTAATGAATCTGCACGTCTCTCTGGTTTCCCATTTCGAACAACCCAAACTATAAGCAATGTTGTAAAAACTGTTATAAATGGTGAATGGATATCAGTTTGTTCGCAGTAACCAGAAATTCTTGCAAAGGTTTGTTGTTTCTTAGGATACCCATAGATGGTAATTTATCCTTCCACGTATCCTCCAGTTTTCCTCCCTGCAAGAACATCCATCAGTGTGGTTTTTCCGGCCCCGCTTTCACCGACTAAAGATGTAAGTACTCCCGACTTGAATGATCCGCTTGCTCCATGCACTAGCTGAAGTCTTCCAAGTATTTTTTCTGTAACTCCTTCCTTTTTCATTTCCTCTTGATATAATGAATCCACCCAAGACGAACGTGATCAAGAGAGCAAATGCACCGACGGTGTATGCAATAGTAAGATTCTGTGCCACAGCAGCTATGAAGCGAAAGAGTGCCAAACCTGTTTGGTGGACTGCTACCAACAACAAAAGGTGTCGAAAAAACCTGGCTGTGCCTGGGGAAAAATCAATAGTATAATAGGTGAGGGATACCCATGTCGTAGACTCGATTATGGAAAGAGGAATTTCCGTAATGCAGATTGGAAGAGAGTATGCCCAGGTAGGGTAGAGCATGAAATCTCTCTGCTTGTAGAACACTGGAAGCTTTTCAATTGTAGTCGCGATACCTGAAATTCCATTGAACATATTCAACACGAGACCTAGGAACAGAGCTCCAAAATAAAGGGATCCGTCCTCCAGATTTCTGTGATGCATGTTTGTACGAAAATAAATCGTCATAGAGATGGTAGCGACGGAAGATATCTGTAATAAGATATATGTATTCGCACATGCCTCTAACCCTAAAGCCTTCATAACTTAGTCTGTCATAATGTTGGTTTTCTGTCCCTCTATCTCTATTGCCTTCATGAAAGCATCAATGTTGGAATCTGGTTTCACCCCTAGTTTCCTTTCTCGTCTGGGAAGCATCACTCAATACATGAGATCTTAAACCAACGCCTTGGCAACGATATGAGAAATTGAAAGTTTCTCTGACAATCATTTCTCCTATATGCACATCATTCTGACTGATGCAAGCCGAGGTCTTCTGTGGCACAAACTCATTCAGGGCATGTCCATTATATTTTACTTTTCCTTCGACATGATCTTGTAGCAAGTTGAGGAGGTCTTAGCACTGTATTTTTTGCATGCCCATTCTTAGCTGAGTTTCAGGTGGTAGGTGGTGTTGATGTTCCGTTTGCATATGTTTGGTTATCTTTGGGTGTTTGATGATGTGGATACCAAAACATGTGAACAATAGGGCCTTTGTATGTCGTCATCAACATTGCTCCCCCTACGCAAATGATCGTTCCTGTTAGATTTAACCCCCATAGAACGTTGGCTTTTGCCAATTCTACTACTCTTCCCAATCACCCCGCTATATCTGCTTCTTAAGGTCGTCGATCTGCACTCTGAGACTCTTCGTATTGAAGAAGAAGGGCACCCGGTCTTCATCCTCGCAGAAGGTATCCACGAATCTTGCACGTACCCAGATGGATCCTGTCGCCACTGCATTCCATCTTCTAGTCCTCCCCGCACGCATACATTGTTTCTGCAGGCTCTTTTCTTGAGAAATCCCGAAAATGATCTGAACCCAGAGAATCTTGCACTCCTTGCTTTCTTTTATCGGAGCCGTTATAACTTTCGGGCTTGCTTGTCGTTATCATGCTTGAATTCAGGTCTAGGTCCCGACTCCCTTCAACATCTTCATAATTCTTTCTTTTAAGACAGAGGTAACCTCAGGATGAGGGATCGGGCGTGTATACAATCTCCGATCTGCGTTGTTCACTGTTGGCCCTTGCCAGTTGTAAAAACCCGTCAATTTCTGCACCTCTTCCTTTGATTATATGCATCAGTCACACTCACGATACGTTATATAAAAAGGAATGTCAATGATTTGCATTCTGGAACTCTGCAACCGCCAGGCACAGAATGCCTGTCACCACCTCCTGACGAGCACCTGGTGAATGGTAACGCCCCTATGAGCCAGCGCGCCACCGAATAACAAGGAGTCCACCATTACCGCTGGGAACAAATTTAGGTAACCGTTCTCCACCAAAAGATTTCACAGAACCATTAGTAAGAAACTGTCGGGGGAAAATAACAAGGCTGTCTCAACATCAAAACCTGGATCCGCAATAGTTTTGTCTTTTGCCCCATCTTCCATTGAAGCATTTGTTGAACTTGACCCAGAACTTTCAGTTGTTTCAAGTAATTTTTGTTCATATTTTACATTATCCAACATCAGATTTTTTGCATGTTTACGAGTTCTTTCTTTAAATAATTTCTCGTCCAATTCCCCCTTAAGGAATCCAACTACTTCGTGCATTGTCGGTCTCTGCCTAGAATAAGTATGAGCACAAGCTACTGCAGCATGAAGAAATCGCTTTAATTCCTCTATGCTATATTTTTCGGGTAGCTTTGGATCTACTATTTCATCATATCTTCCCTCTGAAACCAAACGCACTACCCAATCAGCAAGAGTACACCTTGCACCTGGCACCATATTCTCTGTTGGTCTCTTTCCACTCACAAGTTCCAGTAACAAGATTCCAAAACTGTACAATTCGCAACTTTTAGAAGCTTTTTCCCACATGGCATATTCAGGGGCAAGATAACCTAATGTCCCTTTAACTCGTGTGGTCACATGTGTTGCACCATCTGGTATAAGTTTAGCAAAACCAAAGTCAGCAACCCGTGCTTGAAAGTATGAATCTAGCAGTACATTGCTTGACATCTCTGTGAATTATATGAGGGTTTGCATGATGAAGGTACTCTAAACCTTCGGTGGATCCAATTGCTATGTTCATTATTTTGGGCCAATCAAGGAGGGATGGTCTAGGATATCGGCCATGTAAATGTGCATGAAGACTTGAGTTTTGCATGTAATCATAAACATTGAGACGTTCCTTGCCTTCAACACAATATCCACGCAATCTCAATAGATTTTTGTGTCTAAGTTGACCGAGAATCTCAAATTCCACTGTAAACTCCATTTCAACTTTGATACTCGAAACTTTTAATCTTTTGACAACAACTTGTGATCCATCTGCCAGTTGACCAAGGTAAACGGTGCCAAAGCCACCTTCCCCAAGTTTTTTATTATAATAGAAATTGTCTATGGCTTGAATCAGTTCCTTGAAGGAGAAGGTCTGCCATGTGGGGCTATTTCTTTCTACAACAGTCCTGGAGAATTTTCTTCATCTAGTTGATAACCGACAGAGCAGCTTGTTATTCGGGTGAGAAAAAGCAATATCATTCACACCACCAATATGGGAACAAATCTCTAGATGTTGCCTCAACTCACAAACACCAGTATATGAATATAAGTGGACAATATGCTTGGAAAATGCAGCTCCAAGCAATGTTGAAGCGATCTTAGGAATTTCTTGCAGGTACCTGCTAGGAGGATGAATTGGAGCCGGGTAGAACACCTTCCCCAGCGCAGTCAATTTTGATATATGTTACAACAGAATACATAGCTAAATGTTATGAGTGTCAAAGGGTCAAGGTTGAGCATAGACACCCAGTTGGGTTACTGTAGCCATTACCCATTCCTCAGTGGAAGTGGGAAGTGGTGATAATGGATTTCATCACAGGATTTCTCAAAACAAGCAAGCAACATGATGCAATCATGGTGGTGGTGTAAAAGCTTACTAAAGTTTCCCATTTCATTCCTATGAAGGTTACTCATAAGGAAACCAATATTCTTGATATTTATATGACGAAAGTAGCACACTTGCTTGGGATACCCAAGACAATTGTGTCTGACAGAGACCCAAATTTTACCTCAAAGTTTTTGAAGGGGTTATTCAAAGGGTTCAGAACAAATCTGAGCGTCAACACAACTTATCACCATGAGTCTGATGGGAAACCAGAAAGGGTGAACCAGGTGATAGAGGATATGCTAAGGATGTATCTGATGGACAAACCATCTAAATGGGAAGATTACTTACACTTGGTAGAATTTTCCTACAACAATGGGTATCAAGCATTACAAAAGATGAGCCTGTTTTGAAGCACTTTATGGCAGAAAGTGCAACACCCTAGTAATCTGGGACAACCCAGTTGATAGGGCAGTGGTTGGGCTAGAGTTGCTCAAGGAAATGGAAGAGAAAATGCTAAATATTAAACAAAATTTGAAGGCTTCCCAATATAGGAAGAAAATCTATGTTGACAAGAACAAAACTCACAAGGAATTTAAAGTGGGTGATCATGCTTTCTTGAAGGTGAAATCCAACAGAAGTTCCCTGAAGCTGGGAAACTGTTCCAAGTTGGCAGCTAGATATTGTGGGCCATTTGAAATTCTAGAGAGGATTGGTCCAGAAGCTTATATGCTTGAATTTCCTTCATCTATGTCTATACATAATGTATTTCATGTCTCATTTCTTAAGAAATATATTTCTGATGCTAATCATGTTATTGATTGGAATGTGATTCAGGTGGAGCAAGAAAGTGCTTTTCATGTACATCTAGTGTGCATACTCGACCGAAAAAGAAAGCATCTTTAGAATCGACCCATAGGGATTGTAAATATCCAGTGGACCTGGTACGGTCCTGAGGACACAACATGGGATCACAAAGACGCTATGTGGGCAGAATACCTGCATCTTTTTGAATATTTTGGAAATCTTGTTGATGTTGTGTAAATGAGTTGCACTGAGGACGGTGCAAAAATAAGGGGAGGGGATTGTAATATCCCAAGACCAAGCCCCTGTTGTAATTATGAATGTAACATGTTTTGTAGGCTCATGAGCCAAGTAATTATTAGTTGATAGGCTTATGTGTTTACTAGGCTGGAGAACCTAGATGTTAAAAGTCCATGAGCCTTTTTTGTACATGTAAATACTCATATGTTTAATATTAAAACATCGTTGCGTGTAAACCGACCACGAAGAAAGAGTTATGGGGGACTAAAATTCATTGGGTAGGGAAAGGGAAGGGGCTGTGATTCTAGGAAAGAGGAGCTAAGCTTGAGAGCTTAACACAAGGGAATATTATAATGAGTTTCCTGAAAAATACTAAGGTTGGGAAATAAAACCAGTTGTCCTAAGTTCCTTGCAGAAGAGGAATGAACTCTAAGTGGAGGGGAATGAGCTCCCAGGAGAGACATGTGTCAACCTAGGTGCATGCAGATTTATGTGGGAAATTCCATCATTTTGGGGTTCACGGACGCCAACCATCAACAAGCTGAGTTGTTGTAGTTGTTGTTGTCATATATGAAGGTATCATAAGTGATCTTATTGGACTTAATAATTATGACCTTAGTATTATCAGTATTAACAGTCATACCCATATTGGAGAAAAAATACTTAAGGGTTCTTACCTGGTTTTCAAGATCACAGGGACTCCTTTCCACATTAACAATATCATTGGCATAAAGAAGAATATTGATGACTATACCAGTGAGAGTAGGGCCGAGACAACCTGCTTTTTCCAGCCAATCTTCTAACTTGTCAATGTATATGCCAAAAAGGGTAGGGGACAAGGGACAACCCTGTTTGAATTTAATATTGTAGTTAATCTCTTTGACCAAGCCTCAGTGTTTTTAAACTTATCAATAATGTTCTCATATATCCTTATTGCAACAACCCTCAACTCGAGACGAACTTTTGTCTCTTCCAACCTATTCCAAAGGTTTTTCCTAGGAACCATGTCAAAATCTTTTCTAAAGTCAACAAAACAACAAAAAATATTGGTTTTAGTATTGCAAAACACCTATGCAATGATCATAAAGGTAACAAGATATTCCAAAGTTGAATGATATCTCCTAAACCTGTCGTGGCCTTTATCTCTTTTACAGTGACTTTCTATCCAAAGGATAATATTCTTTTCCAAAATAATTCGATAAAGCTTGGCTAAAATCGGGCTAATTGTAATTGTCTTTTAATTAGAGGGAATGTTTCTATCCCCATTTTTTAAAATAGGAAAAATGAGGCTTTGCGTCCAGGGTTTAGGGAAGCCCTACTTGACTGCTAAATTGGAGAGTTTGTGTATGTGAGGGATAAGGATAGGCCCTCCAATTTTAAAAATTTCATCTTGGTAGCCTTCAATGTCCTTAGCTTTCCCATTTGCAAGTTGCTTAACCCCGAACTCTATGTCATCTAAAGAAATAAATTCTTCCTTTGTAGGGACAATAGGAATGGTGTCCATGGCATTAGGGAACTTGTAAAGAATTTTAAGGTAGGAATTCCAGTCCCTTAAGGGAATCCTATTATTTTCTTTAGTATTGTGGTTTATAATTTGGCTCCAAAACTTCTTAGGATCCAACTTATATAGTTGTGAAAGTTACTCTTGCCTTTTATTGATATAGTACTTTTTTTTTTCCTTTTAATTAGGGCTTTGTATGTATTGATCTTATCGAGTTTTAAGGACTCATTAGAAGCATCCCTAATGGATTTCCTAAAAATTTTACATTATTTATCATACCAAGGGTTGGTTGTTCTATTATTCTTTTTATAGGACACCTCGAAAGAGAACTTGTTAATAGAAGTGGAAAGGATAGTTGTAAAATTATGATAGAGTTCTTCAATGTTGTCCTTATAAGTTACGAGATTCAAATTACTATTTAAATCTTTTAAGGAAAGGCCAACTTTACTTTTGTCAAAGCGCAAATTCCTTTAATTATCATAATTCTCTTCAATGGTGCTCATGTGCATGGAAAAATTTAGAGCTAGGGTTAAAGGTTTATGATCAGAGTCAAGATCATGGTCATTTACAAGGTCAAATTTTTCTATTTGGTTGGAAACAAGGATATAATATATCACATAATCTACAACACTACTACTTAGCCCATGAACACAATTCATCTCGTTGGAGTTTGGCCACTTCATTACTCCATTGAAAATTATTATGTCTTGAGAGCTCCAGAGCTTGACCAAATCAGTACCAAACAAATTCTCAATTAGGTCTTCAGAGCTTCCTATGTAGCTATTAGATAAAACAAGGTCCTCATCTAGCCATAAAGGATTATGGTTGGAATCAATAATTAAAAGAGTAGCTTGTTTAGTTGCAGACTGCAGTCCTAGAATTAAATTATCCTAGTAGGAGGATATTACCTTCATTTTTCAAACTATAAATATCTTGTTATAAATTGTTATAGGGACAATTGTTATCTAGATTGTTTTTCTTATAAAAAGTAGAATTAATAGGTGAAAATTATCAAATTGTTATATACATCTTCTTAGCATTGATGTCTGAAATTTCTATCCAAATGTGCTGATTGAGAGGGTCAATATTATGAAGTTGAATGTGAGAAGAAATGATCTTTCTAATATAACAATCTATGCCTCCTATCCCTCTACAGTGGGATTTTTGTTCCATACCAACCACAAGACAAATCCTTCTATGTTAGAGACCTTAGACTCCTCATGCTCCCAAGTTTCAACTAGACAAAATATATCAATATCACTTAGGATCCAACTTATCATAGGACCTTTGCGCCATGGAAAGCCATGACAGTTCCAAAAAATGATTATGAGTGTCCCAAATTCCTATTTATTATTATCCTTCTAGTCTTTATCCCTAAAAATAGCTTTTTGATTTCTTATTATTGCCCATTTTCCTTCTTTCTTGGCTTCTTTTACCTTTTGAACTTTCTTTCTTAATTCAGCTTGGTGTTCGGGAATGAGGTCTTCATTTCTAAATATTCCTGGCCCTTTTAAGCTCGGAGATTTACTGAGTATGCTACATTTATGGTCATTACAACTTACTTTAACACGGATCAACCTATCTTTGTGATCAATTATTTTTCCTAGCCTCTTTGCTTCTATGAGGTAAGTTGTATGAATTTGTGATTTATTATTTAATTCTTCTTTTACTATTGCTAGTGTATCATCCTCTTCTCATTCTTTTATACCAAAAATTATGAGGTTCAAGGCACTTTTTTTATGCTCATGGTCCAGTTCGATTAGCTTATTCATTTCCTCTTTGATGGGTTTGACATCCAATTTGTTTTCCATATTACTAAGTGTCAAATTTTTGGTAAGTTTTTCTTCTAGCTCTTTAATCCTATATCTCAAGTTCTTATTTTCTTCAACCTCTCTTTATTTGGTTGATTGTTTAAGTTTTTCCATTTCTTGAATCCTATCCTTCATTGTTTGCAATTCACTCTTGAACCCTAAGAATCTATCCTCTATTTGAGTTTGAATGGTATCTTTGAATAGTCTAAGTGCTCATATTGAGAAGAAGAGAAAAAATGTAACAATTATTATTTTGGATCGACTTTAAAAATGTAAAATAATTTTTTTTAATTGATAAAAATGATTTTAATTATTATCTCTCAAATCAACTTTTGCTTATGAAACTTAAAAAAATAAAAAAATAAATAAAATATATTTAAATCTCTTTAATTTTCACAATATATTTTAAATTAAAATTGAATCAAAGTAAAAAGTGGCTCACCTCATTTCATTTCATGTGTCCATGTGCTCAACGGCAAGCCAAAAAAATCAATATATAATTAATGATTTCTCAAATATTGATAGTTTATGCTTAACTCATTATATTTATATTTGAGGGGGGTAGGGTATGTATACCTCTGTAGACTTTACCAGTAAAATCGCTAGACATGACCTTAAAAATAAATTATTATTATTATTATTTATTTACAAGATAATATAATAAATTTTAATTTTAATTTATTATTTATTATTATTTATAATAAATAAATTTTACAACATAAGTATATTAGCTAGCTTACTTATTTAAAAATATCAAAAAGCTTAATTTAAATAGAAATTTTTTATTTTGATTTATTTTTTATTATTATTTATAATAATAAATCAATTTTACAACGTAAATATATTAACTAGCTTACTTATTTAAAAATATTAAAAATCTTAATTTAAATATCCGCAGCAAAATGGTAGTCGATTTATTAAAAAAACCCTCGATTTTCATATAATTTGTGTTATAATTTATATTAATTCATTTAATATGATTATATTGTCTTCACTATTTATCATTCTTGATAAGAAATCATATTGGTTCATAATATTGATTTAAAATCAATACGATAATCTCTATGAAAAAGATTAAACATTAATATTGTTTGCAAAAGTATGAAACTTAAAAAATCATATTTGTGAACAACTTAACCAACATTTATAGTAAAATATTTAAAAAGTCTATCGACCATCTTCAAGCAATCATCACCCATAATTAGAAAATATTAATGCAATACGAGGGGAGAGCATGTGATTTCTCTCCAAGAGGTTTTGGTGATAATGGTTCCATTTTACCCTTGATCTTCCATCTATGTGGGACTAAAATACCATTTAAATAAATAGGAATCCAAGTATCATACTTAATTACACGTTGGAGAGTTGCCTAGTCATGCAGGGAAATGTTTTTCCTCGTATCAAAGTTATAAAGGGAGTGAACACATGAATTATATTCTTTATAAGGATGGACAATCAATTCACATCATGGTAGGGGCATGAGAAATCTATTTAATGGGCTTGTATATATGTGAATTAGATTTCATGAGCTTATGTTGTTGGGATTTGTATAGTGCTTCTTAGTGGAGGAAGTGCATGGAGTGGATACAACTTCTATAAAGTATGAAAATAGACTACTTGTCTTGTTCACAATAATAAATATCTACTTCAACTCTAGATTATCAAGAATATCAACATTTTTTTATCTTTATCCCTTGGACCAAGCAATGTGTAGGTTGTAGTAGCGATGGAGGGATTACTAAATGTTGGCCATAGACTTAGCATGAGAGAAAGTTTGAGGTAAAAAATGGGTTTCAAAACAAAAAATTGTTATTTCAGCATCAACTTTAAAAGAACCAATATGATTCAAGATGATGATGTCAACCATAAGAATAAATAGTTTTGGAGGGAAAGAAAGAAAATTAATTTTAATTGTATTTTCAACATATATTCTTATAGTTTTATTCAAATTTCAAGTGTAGGTACTTGTTGGATGTGGAATTAAATTCCACATCCAACTAGTACACACTATGCAAACTTTTGATAGAGCAATAATGAGATAAACCAAAAAAAGATGTGTCATATTTTTATGTATTTCCAGTTTCCTTCGCTATGGTTCTATCAAAAGTATGCATAGTGAGTACTCATTGGCTGTGAAATTCAATTATGCATCCAAAAGGTGCCCACATTTGAAATTTGAGTAAACATGTAAGGACATATGTCAAAAAAAAGAGAAACACGTTTTTCATGTATTTTTGGTTAATCTCACTATGGGTCTATCAAAAGTATGTGGAGTGGGTAGGTGTTAGATATGGAATTTAATTATGCATCCATTGAGTGTCTACACTTGAAATTTAAATAAACCTATAAAGAGATATATCGAAAATAAGATAAAAATGTAGTTTTTTTTCTTTCCATTTGAAAATTGATAATTCTTATTTTATTATTTTAACTATTTTTTTATTATTTTCTTTAAGAGACCCATTTTAAATATACATGTAGGTAACCACATAAACATGTGGTTTTGCTAGATTATGTTAAAAAGTGATGTTGTATGTAATATATTATGTGCGGTTAACATTATTAAACTTTATGAAGTGAAAGGAGTCATAATCACTGACTACACAAAACACATAGATAATTTTATTTAGATACTTAAACCAATAAATTTTGTTAGTATGTCCTCATAGTCTATAATTAAAAAATACC
The DNA here is from genome assembly GCA_009831015.1 of Picea engelmannii. Lineage (NCBI taxonomy): Eukaryota > Viridiplantae > Streptophyta > Pinopsida > Pinales > Pinaceae > Picea > Picea engelmannii. The sequence continues at coordinate 800,727 of ML780202.1, forward strand.
ATGGATGTTTTTTTGTTCTTGATTCAATGTGCACTAGTAGGGATGTGTATGGTTTGAAATTTATGCATAAATAGCATACATGTTCTCCCAATAAACTAGGGCTACACTATGGTATCCCAATTTAGGATGTTACGCTGGAGAAGAAAATACAATTCTTGAGGGGTGGTAGCCTACATAGGTATCATAATATTGGGATTACACTTGTATTTCTTGAATATGTTTTTCAAAATATTCATTTGGTATTAGAACGAGGTTATTGATAGGGGTGGTAGGTGCAGGGGGGTCTTTCTCATCCAAGAGAAAACAAGTTGTCTTATTATGGTTGATGATTTGGAAATATCTCCAATAATTTTTCCAAGGCTTACTCAATATGGATGGGTCTGCGTAGCATGAAGGAAGCAGGGGTCAATAGTCTAATGGTTCTAGGGGGATCAATGTTGTTCGTAAGAGCCATGGTCAATCATGTAGATCTGGATTGAATTTTTTTGAGTTTTCATTTTTTTAGGATTAAAATAATGGCCTCTGGATTTGATAAGGTATCATTCTACCACATTAAGCAAGAGTATGGTTGATCATTGGGACAAGGTTTCCTCACACCTTAGTTTGGGGATTCTTGTAAAAAATGAGGTCATTTCCATCGACCCCGTACTTTAATTTAAGTTCATACCTTATGATAATTCAACCCTCTTGATGCAAGTTTGTGAAAAGACGCATCAACGGTGATTTGGCAAGTGGCCTTCATCGTTCACAAGATTGAAAGGTTGGGTGGATTTGTATTGAAATGTGGGGTTTTATTGGCACTGGGTTTGATCTGCATAGACGCTTCCTTGGTGAGGAAGATAACTTCTGATCTCTAGTGGTTCTAGTATTGGTTCTCTAGCAGGGAGGTCAATTGGGGTTTAAGGAGGTTAGGTGGTTTCAAGTGTGGGTTCTACAGTTTCAGTGATTGTTGGAAGGTGGGGAGTTCAGATCGATAGGAGTTCTCAATTCTATCACTTTTCCATAATAAGATTGGGAAACCTCAAGTTATTTGGTTTCTTTTACCTGTTGTTGTTTTGTTTAAAATCCATGCTTTATGTTTCCAAGGAAATTATCTTTTTCTTTATATTAGAAGAGTTGGAATTGGACACAGTTCTTGGTGGTTTAAGGTCAGAATTAGAAATTTTTGTTGGGGGGTTTCTTGGTCTGACACTAATAGTTTTTATGTGAAAAGTATCTTTGTGGTCAAAATAGATAATATCAAGTGGAGAGAAGCGAGGATGATCCTCTGCATGCATGAAGAGGTCAACCAAGAAAAGAATAATTCTCTTCACAACATCACCATGAAAATATTAGTGATGGAACAAGTAATTGCAGGTAATGCAATGAATGTTATGAACATGCTTCACATTCATATGTGTTGAATGGATGCATTAGAGGTTAAATTCTAGTAACTACACTCACTGGCTCTTCCTCAACAAGTGGACTCACTCTCTCAGGCCTCATATAATCATGACTTAGTTAATTCCATTTAGAAAAATTTAAGGGAAGAAGAAGAAAGGGGTCATCTCCATGACCCTATGGAAGTGGAAGAGATGGGATCCCTACACTATGCTAAGGGAAAGGAAGTCTAGGATTGTGCTTTTCCCTAACTGGTTATGTATTTCAAAGTTGTAATATTTTTGGGTCAATTTGTTAAAAATACCACTAGTTGTAATACCCATAATAATAGTCTAGAGGATGTTATAGGGTCTATATATTAGTATATTTAGAATTATGTATCCAGGTGGATCAAACTGAAGTTTATTTCTTGTATTTGCTACCTATTTTGGAATAGCCCCCCTTTTAATGAAAATCAATTTATGTCTCTATTTAAAAAAATAAAGAATGAGACTATTGACATTAGGGGGACATATTTGTTGCTAGGGTTTAGCTCAATTCATTAAGAGAAAGGGTATATTGGGTATATGATAAACATTTTCTTGAGTGTGAATTTTACATAGTTGAATCTTGTGTGAAGAATAATGATAAGCAATTTAAGAATAGAGATAGAAAATTTTAATAGCTAGGCTTCGAGTTATGGAAGTTGAAAGTGGAACATTTTCTTATGAACATAGATTACTGGGTTGTTGATTCTAGAAACAAACCCGCGGGTATGGGAAAAAAAACTAGGAAAATTTGGATATGAAGGAAAAGAGAACCATTCGGTTGTGCCTTTCAAACTTATTGTTGTTGAATGTCTCAAGGGAATCCAGTGCTAAGGATATATGGGAGAAGTTAGGGAATTTATATCAATCAAAGTCCCTTGTAAACAAACTATTTATTCAAAACAAATCACACCTCCTTAGGATGAATGATGGTGAATCCATGGAAAATCATCTTAACAAATTTAACATTATAGTAAGCTAGTTATCCTTAGTTTATATTAATATGTCTAAATAAGATAAGAATATTATGTTGTTATGTTCTTTTCTAGATTCATGGGATAATTTGGTTGTGGCCATTGGTAGCATTACTACAAATACATTAAACTTTGAGGACCGTAGTTTTATCATTATTATCAAAAGAAACAAGGGTAAAATCCATGGAGGTTTTTCCAAGGTGCCGTATTTGTGGAGGTTATCCCTAAGATACAAATAAAAATAATTCTTCAAGGGGAAGATATAATTTTAGAGGTAGGTGTAAATCTATATAAGCAAATGTTGGAAATGCAATAAAGTTGGCCATTATAAGAAATATTGTGGATCTAAAATTGTTGGTAAAAGTAAAGGATCCAATGATTCCCTTCCATAGAAACAAAAACCTCAATGAAAGAAGGAGGTTATTTATACTTCACATCTACAAGTACACATAAAAATTATTATGTATGGTTGATTAACTTGGGTGCTTTATTTGATATGACTCCTAACCAAGGGTGGTTTTATGAATATGAAATGTGCAATGGAGGTTATGTTTTCCTAGGAAATCACTCAACAACTAAAATCATAGAACGTGGAAGCGTTAAGTTGTTGTTCAAATATGGAAGGATTAGAACTCTCCTTGGCGTTTTTCACATTATAGAGCTAGCTATAAACCTAATATCCATAAGTAATATGAGTGAATTTGAAAAGAAAACCTACAACATGGTTTGATGAGAAATGGTGTTGTTGAAGGGAGTTTGGATTAGAATTCTATACAAGTTGTTCGAAATGTATATTACTAATGGGTGAAATAGTTCTAGTGTTTATGAAGGTAGTGATGGAGTAGATATGAACCCTACTATCCCTAGAGAGAAGAAAATGATTTAACATCAAAGACTAGGACATATTGGAGAGAAGGGCCTTCATGAATTACCTTCACATATATCTATATCTATATCTATCTATATATATATATATATATATATATATATATATATATATATATAAACATTATATATAAAATAAATAGAATCAAGTAAGATTCTCATCTAGTGCTACAAGACAAAAATGAATCTTGGAGTTGATATATGGTGATGTGTTTTGACCTATGCATGTTCCATCATTAGGTAAATATTTTTTCTATGGTGCATTCATAAATGATTTATCAAGGAACACATGGATATATTTCCTCTAAAAKAAATTTGAGGTGTTTGAAAATTTTAAAGAGTTTACAGCCTTTGTACAAAACTAGACATAGAAGAAAATAAGGGTGTTAAGGACATATAATGGTGGAGAGTATTATTGAAATGAGCTCAAGGAATTATGTAAGAAGTGTGGAATAGCAAGGAAAAACACTACTCCACACACACAAAAATAGAATGGATTTTCAAAAAGAAAGAACATGACATGGATGGTAATGGAAAGGAGAATGCTTAGTGGTGGAGGATTAGAGTAGGATTTATAGGCAAAGGAAATAGATATTACATGTTACCTGATAAATCAATCACCTACATCATCATCAGTTAATAAAACTCTACATGAGGCATGGAATAGTAGGAAACACTCTCTTAAATATCTTAGAGTTTTTGGCAGTGATGTGTACATTCATGTTCCAAAGAAGAATAGGAGTAATCTTGATAAAAAAGAAGAAAATGTATCTTTTTTGGTTATAAATATGGCATAAAATCTCACAACATTTTGAACTCAATAAAAAAGAATACCATTTACATTCAAGGATGTATCCTTTAGAGAGGTTAAAACTATTCCAAAATAATAAGTCTAACCAAAGGAAGAATAACCAAAGAAAATAGAGTTTGAGTTGGAGAGTGAAGAATCTATCTTAACAAAAGAAGAAGAACTAGAAGAGGAAGAACCTCAAATGTCTTCAATATTGAGGAGAACAGTTTGAGAAAGAAGGAAAATAGAAAGGTGTGTCCCACCTAATTTTTTGATGGTTTTATTTTATCTATTACTAATGATGATCTAGAATTGTTAGGGAGGCAATGGATTTAGAATATAGTAAACTCTAGAATAAGGTCATGGTTTAATAAACATATTCCTTAGATAAAAATGAGGCTTTGAATCTGGTTTAGTTTCCAAGTGGAAGAAAACCCATTGGTAACAAATGGTTGTTTAATAATAACTTGAATGAAAAAGGAAAAATGGGGAAGTACAAAGCTCACTCAGTAGCAAAGAATATTCCTAGGTTGAGGGAATTGGTTTTCGTGATATTTTTATCATGTTTCTAAATTAACTTCTACAAAATTTATTTTGTATATCACTACTTATTTTGATATTGAATTAGAGTATATGAATGTGAAGACAATATTCCAACATGGGTTCTTGAAGAAAAAAATTACATGAAACAACTAGAAGCTTTTATAGTGAAGTAAAAGAAGGGGTTGGTTTGAAATATTAAGAAGTTCGTGTGCGGATGAAAAAAAATCCAAGAATGTGGTATCAAACTTTTGATACTTTGTATATTGGTACTTCATTTCTCAAGAAGAAAATTTGATCACTGTGTGTATACCAAACTAGTTGATCATTTCATTTATGTGGTGTTATATGTTGATGGTATGTTGTTGATTGAAAACAACAAGGAAATAATCAAGGATGTCAAAAATAAGTTTTCTTTTAAGTTTAATACGAAATATATTGGTGTTGCAAATTTTATTTGGTGCATGAAATGTAAAGGAGATTAGGAAAATAGGAAACTATGGTTGAATAAGAGGAGACAATACTGCAAAGGTTTAATATGCATGAATCTAAACTGGTTAAGTTCCCTATTCCTATAGGTGTAAATATATCTACAAAATAGTTTCCCAAGACACAAGAAGAGGAGGGGCACATGTCCTATGTTCCTTATGCAATTGTTTATGGAAGTTTGATGTATGATATGGCTTGTACTAGACCAGAAATTACCCATGTGGTGAAAGTTTTGAGAAATTATATGTCAAATAAGGAAATTAACATTGGACATTTGTAAATAGGGTCTTTAGATATTTGCATGGCACTTCATATTATGAAATATTCTACTAAGGAATACATAGAAAACATAGAGGGATAGATATACAAGGTTTTGTTGACGCAAATTGAGCTAGAGATATTAAACATGGAAGTTCTACGATTTGCTATGTTTTTTACCTATTTGATGGAGAAAAGAATTGGATGAGCAAGAGGCAGGCCATAGTTGCTTTATCAACTACAAAATATGAATACATGGAAGTCACTCATGGAATTAAGGACGCTTGTGGTAGTAAATATTGTGTTCGGGTATTTATTTTGTTTAGAAAGTAGTACGGATAGATTGCGATAGCTCAAGTGCAATGTTTATGGTAAAGAACCCTACTTATCATGCTAAGACACGACACAATAATGTGAAATGTCATTTTGTTAAGGGCATGGTTGAAGAAAACAAAGTTTGGTTGGAGAATTTTGATACCTCAAAGAATGTTTCAGACTCAGTGAAAAATTTTGTTAGCACTGAGAAGTTATCTTGATGTAGAGAATCAATGGGCATAACTTCCCTTAGTAGGTGATTATATGAATGCCTTACCCCTAACCCATAGTTTCGAAGTATTCAAGAAGTGGAATAATGTTGGACATGTGTTGTATTATTTATAATTAGGCTTAGCCAATTCTAGTTGGTATATGAGGTGCATGAGGGACCAATTAGCCCCCCCATATTGGGGTTCGAGGGTAGATCCCTTGAGAAAAAATAAATGGTATATTTTTGGTATGTTTTGTGATTTTTCAACCAATGGTTCCTTTCAACCCATTATAATCTCAATTAAGTAATGAGGGTATTAATCTAATCTTGGTTAATGGATTTTGTGAAACACCAAAATATTATTTTTTGAATGGTTAAGTTAATACAATAAGATACAAAGGTGTGACTCTGAGTTAGGTTGGTTTTCTCAGTTAAGAGTTTCCAAGGTAAATCTTGTGTATAATGTGTGTGAATTTAACATTGGTTTATTTTATTTTTTAAGATTCTGCAAGCCTTCTATTTCTTGAATAGGTTTATCAAACTCTTCAAACTCGTAGGAACCCAACCCAAATACACAATAAAAACATGGCATGGGTTATAAAGAAACCACAAACATCTTATTGCAATATGGCTAATTGACATATGATATAAAGCTCACACATGATTTCCTTTACCTTGCAATAATTTCCTATTTATGCATATTTACTCCTATTTATGCATATTTACTCAAGGGTAAATTATTTGGATCCATAGGTCAACCCCTAAACATAAAAATATACAATTAGTCAAAAATTAGTCAAAAATGTGCATGTACATCTCAAACTACATTCAAAATACAATAAATAATACATAGTTAAAAAGTATAATGAAATTTTAACCCAAGCGATAATATTGTATCAACAATTAGAGTCCATATGATAAATATGTGGTCCTTTGAAGTTTCAAAGGGTCATAAAATTGTGCTAATACCATAAACCCCTAAAAATTGTGATAATTAGCAAACATTTTGCTAACTTATTATCCAAATCATTACTGCATGTCCAAAATGTGTCTTGTAAACTTATATTGCAAGTTCATGCTAAAACCATTAGATTCAACCAGTTCCACGATAAAATTGGGACTTCAAGGCTCTTTGTCCCACTGTAGAGTTTTGAGGACCTATTTACACTTATATATATATATATATATATATGGTACCCAGTGACACTAGATAATGGCACTAGATAATTTTTTGTTTTGAGGGAACGATGCTCAAAATATTCTAAAATTTTATTATTTTCCTTGCCTCGTGTAGGCATCATTTCTATGCCAATGTGCATTGTATTTGCATCATAGTTGCATCGTTTGTGCATCATTAAAATCTATTTTGCATAAAAATCATTTTGTTGGTGTCATGGTGAATAAAAATAGCATATTCATCATAAATAAATAGTGTTTTGATGGTTCCATTGTAGAATTTTGATCTTTTATTTGATAAAAAGCTACATGTTATGAAATCGTTTTCACATTTGCATACAAATTTGAAAGTTCCAACTAATCATTTACAAAAATGCAATCTATAGAACCTGATGTGAGGAATCATAAGGTCATTATGAAGGAAACTATAAAATTTTATGTGAAAAATCATAAGATAATTGTGAAGTGTGAGGAAGAGGAGAGAAAAAAAAATAAACTAAGGAGGAAAAGATTCAAAGGAAAATGCAAAGGGAAGATTAAAACTCCAAAGGTTTTTCCCATCACTCTATTATTTCTCTCATTCACGAGAATTCCCAACCCATGACATATCACTTATTTGTTCCACCTTCATTATGTCTCTATGGCAGAGTACTTCGAAGGTTTGCATTGGCATGGTTCATATCATCCATATATTATTCGTATAATATGGTAGCACCATAAATAGTAATACCATATCTTGTATGGTTTAATAAAATCAAAATTCATCACACTCAATGCACTATGTATATTACAACCAGTAATAGTACAAGATTTTATATGAAAATATCAACTTAATCCTATATTCAATCATTCTTCAGTGTTAATTTTTTTTTCTTTTTATAAAAGAAATCTTTTTGAATGCTCATTTTTAGATAAGCGGCCATTCGAAATCAAAATAATAAGTTCTCATAGTGATGAGAAGTACATCAAATGTATTCAAATCATGTATTCTTATTATGGAGAAGAAATAATTTATTTCTCATGTGTGGATGAAAAAATATCTATTTTACTAGTTTCTTCTAGAGTAATGTTTCATGATTATGTCAAGTCATGTATGCAATATTTGAATGTTGTTCATTGCAGTCATAAAAAAAAATGACAAACTTCGAGTCCTATTGTCATATTTGCAAATAAACATATTCCCCAATTTCCATACAATATTAGGCATGGGTGAATGCAATTCTAATGGTAGGAATATAGAGATGGTGAAGGATTCTCTACATGATTTTTTTTTCTATGGCATTGAATGATTCAAGGTATCATAGAAAAATCAATGAATATGTGTTGCACTAATTCAAGTCAATTGTATTGTTAGTTGTTAAATATGTGTGAAGGTATTCTATTTTGAAATAATTTAACACTAATGTTGAGGGTATTAAGTCTAAACCATATGAAAAGGGTATTGGTTTGGTTTGTTCTACCTTGTTGTGGATATTTGACATTATTAAACGTTATAATAGAAAATTGTTTGAAATGGTGTTCAAAGTTTTTGAAAAGATATCGATCTTCATAATTCAAGAACTACTCGTTTTGTAAATAGTTACCATTCTAAACATGAGATACTTAATAGTTTAAATTATTTGGTTTCTAAAGGTTATGGAAAATGGGGAGATAATTACTTCAAATTTATTTCAAGTTTATTTTCTTACCAATTAGATGGATACTATATCATCAACCCCTAACCTTTGTTCATTCATATGATGTTGATAAATTCACATCATTTTAGAATGCATTGGAGAATGATTATTATTGGAGAAACCATCCCACTAATTAAGCAAAGACTTATTTTCATCATTCCAAAATACATTTTCATAAAAAAAAACCATCAACACAAGTAATGAGTTTAATTGGTGGGATGATAAACTACACAATGCCATTATCATAGAAAATATTATTTGATATTACTAGAAACATTTGATTGAATATAATTAAGACATACCATAACAAAGATAGTTTAAGCATCACAATTATATGGCATTTTGATATTTTGATAACTTTTTGTTAGGATGTTTGGTATGTAATATATTTTTTTTTATTTNATATTTGAGAATAAAAAATAATTTAAGTAGCCATTAATAAACTACTATATTTAAATATATAAATGATTTTTTTAATTGTTTGCTCTCTTGTTTTATTCATCCCTTAGATTGTTTTTTCAGTTTTTTTTGGTGGTCTTATAAGATATTCATATCCTTAAATCACGATCTTTTAGTTCCCCAAGGATTTATGCCTATCCAAAAAAACATATCTACTAATAGTTTTCTAAAAGTTCATTACATTACATGGCAAGCATTTTAGTTTCATCACTAAAGAGATGTAGAGAATGAAATTCATCCTCAATAATTTATCTAGGAATATGAACTTATTTATTTTCCTTCACCTTCACCCTTCTTGTATTCACCACCTTCAGCCTTCTTGTATTCACCATCACCTTTGGATTGTCTTCACCATCACCTTTAGATTCAACACCTCCCATCTTATCATCATCCCCTCCTCCATCTTTGTTTTCTCCACCATCCTCCTTCTTCCCACCACCTTTCTTCTTCTAGACCCCCCTTATTTCTTTCCCCCATCCTTTTTATCCCCATCTGAATTCTCTCCATCCTCCTTGAAACCCATCTGTTCTCTTCAAAGTTTAGGTTAATACACTACACTGGATTTTTGAAGGCATATGTTTCAACTATGAGTGGAATTCCATAGATAGCATTGGGTTATTAGCTAACAATGTATTTCAATGCAATAAGAGCACATATTTTGATAAATTCTGAAAACAAATAGAATTTCGTTAAAAGCATTGAAAAGCCATTACTTAAATAAATATGAAATAAATAAAACAAAAGACCCAAAAATCCAACAAATGGCTCCATGAATATATTAAAAGCATCAAATAAACACCGACACATATGAGTTGAGAAAAAACATAGTAAAATATCTTTCAAAGTAGATATGTATGCCATTAAAAGCCTATGGAAGAGCATATCTCACTATCCATCCATTAACTCACTTATATAATAATTTGTACAACAAGTCTTAGACCTTACATAGAAAACAAACTAAAAGAATTCAATAATTAAACATGGTTGGAGAAAAAACATAAATGAGTATAGTTATTTTAGTGTTAAACATGTAAATCTCTACATTTAAAAATCTCATTTAATCAATACAACCATCTAAAGCATTGTGAAGGGTGCCCATATAACCCCCCCCTCTCTCTCTATATATATATATGTGTGTGTGTGTGTGTGTGTGTGTGTGTGTGGAGAATTTATTTATTGGTTCACCATCTCCTCTATAGAGACATTTTCTTTTCGATGTTTGTTTCATCGTTAATGTTGGCAATAAAATCCTCTATGCACCTTTTCAATTCTTCATTGAAAATGGAAGTCTCATTATTAACAAAAATTAAATTACTTGAAGAAGAATAAGATGGATTAGATTTATCATTAGGAGGTCCATCGGTTTTCTTTTTTAAAGAAGACCCATGAGTAGGAAAATTAGTAGCTATATTAATGTAATAATACATAGGTATTATTTTTTTATTGTTGATGAATTCAGCGTAAATATTCATGGCTAGAGGGGATTATAAGAGTAGAAAACATGAATAATAAGTGAGGATTGAAGGATCACAACACTAGGTACTTAGAAACAACTTGAATGATGGTAATTTTTCTTCTTCAGTGTAATGTATTAGATTTAAATTTGAAGACAAGAGATTGAGATTCTCACCTATTCTAAGCCAAAAAAATCCAACACTTCAATAGTTATAAGTGATTCTCATCATTCTCAAAATATTTATTTGTAGGTAAAGGATTTCCTTAAGGAAAAGGATGTCCTTAAGGAGGAAGTGATGTTAAGCAGGAAGGATGTCTTTAAGGAGTAAAGTTACAATTCTTTGTGTTTTTTATTGCTCAAACCTTACCCATTGAGTCTTGGTTAGATGGGATACTTTATTTTTAGGCTTATAGTATTCCTTATCCCACTATCACCCTCAAGGAATTTTCATAAAAACCATTAAGGCCATAGTACCCAATAGGATCTTGTCGGCACACAATCGGATTCAATATGGCCTTTTATAGCTTGTTTTAGGCTCCCAGTATTTTTACCTTTAGGGAAAAAATCCCTAACTTATTTTTGAGTTCCATTAAATTACATGTCTAGGTTGATTAATTCGAATTTCATCCAAAGTAAGCATATTTTGAAAAAATATCAATGTTGACCCCTTTTATTGATCATTATGCAGGATCCACATGAGCTAGGTATTTCTAAAAACATGAAACATTTTTTATTTTTATTTTTTTTAATAAAATCCAATTGTTATACCCCATATTTCTCATAAAAACATTTCAAATCATACCATTTTCCCAATTCTAATTTTGTATGCCTAATCTACAAAGGGTGCAATTGAGTGTCTCCTAGGATACCAAATTCCACAGTTGTGAATGAGCTCATTAAACTCTATTCTAAATTGAATCTTGAGAGAAAATAGGACCTAGTGACAATGTACAAATGTCTAGGAATTTTCCAATGGTAAACAATATGTATAGCTTTAAGCCTCAATTGTTGAGAATGAACTTTCACAAGATGAACACTAGTTTCAAGGAAACAGATTGGTGATAGAGGTTCACAATTTAAAATGTGTTACTAATGGGCACTAGGGAAAAAAATTATTTATTAATCCATATCTTACCTTTTTGACTTTCCAAATACATATCATTTTCCCCATTCCGATAATGGATGACTCACTTAGAAGTTAAGTTGTCATAAGTCTCAAGATTAATTTCAAGGGTTTGGTCTAGGCGTCTTGCCTCAAATTATATTTTTTATCATAAATTGTCAAATTATTCACTTGTACCTTTTTTGTATGATACTTCATTCATGTGATTTTGACACCATATGATTGAATGGAAACATTCAGAAAATCAAGTCACCTATGGGCCCTAGTAGAAAAATTGTGTTTCAATGCCAAGTGGCCATAGTGGCCATAACCATGACAACAAAACATGAATTCCACCTCCACCCCCCTACACCATAGACACATCCTCCCTCTTGCATGCATCCTCCATCCATTTATTAAACCTTCATGTGTGTACATTAACCCAAAGTCCAATTCCTTTCAACTTACCAACATTGACCAGAACCTCCACTACTCATGCTTGCACTTTTATACTAGGATACAAATCACTATGATGACGTTGTATGATGTTATAGTGGTGTTATATGATACTAAAATGATGTTATAATTCATATTAGTGTTTACTTATGAAACATTATAACAAAGTTGATATTTTCTTAGCATAAAAAACAACAACTATAATGTGACATTAGACTAATGATAATATGATCTATGCTCCATACTTGAATCATTATCATTGATGCATGAATAATGAAATATGATGCTAAAAATGAAAAAAACAATTTAAAAAATGACACTATAAATTTTTTTTCACTCTATCTATGCATTTTTAATAGAGTGAGAAATGAGGTTCCCCCTCGTTTCATTTTCACATGAAAGTTTGGACAAAGATTATTGGAGCTGAAACAGATTTAGGGGGTCACTAAAAAATAGTAGGATAAGTATATTTGTGGGGAATCATAAGATCAAATGTCTTTTTTTCTCTATTTTCAAAATTTTCTCCCTACCTATTTTTAATTTTCATATTTAAAACAAAATAGGATTTGGGTTTCAAAGATGGGAGATAGGATTTAAATTTTCAAGATGGAACTTTGGTTTTGAATGGGAGATAGGACTTGGGTTTTGGATATGTAATTCACAAATAAACAACAAAAATAAATAAATAAATTAGGTTTAGGATCCTCCATTACTCTTCCTCTCTTCCCCTCCCTCTTCTCATTCATCTTTCTATCTTCCTCTCTTTCTCTCACTCTAATCCTTCTCCCTCTTCCCCTTACCCTCTTCTTCTTCCACATCTCTTTTTATCTTTCTCTTCCTCACCCTTCCCCTAATCCTCTTTCCCCCTCATATTACTCACCCTCTCCCTCCTCTCCCTCTTCCTTTTCATATTTCTCTTATCCCTCATCCATATCCTCCCTCTTCCTATTTTTATTCCCCCTCTCCCTCCTCCCCATATCCCTCTTCCACTCATATTTTTCTTATCCCCTCATATCCATATTCCTCTTTATCTCCACCCTACACTTATTCTCCATCTCCCCCTCCACCCTATTCATTTTCCCCTCTCGCTTATCCCTCATCCCCCTGGTCCATCTTTCCCCTACACCCTAAGCAACTCCAATATAGATTGGTGACTCCAATTTGGAATCAGATTATTTTATCTTACTTCTTAGGTTGTTCGCATCTGATTTCTAACGTTTGGGGCCTTGCAGGTTAATTTGCAGGGATTTTGTTTCACTTAGCACCCATCATCAAAGGTTGGATTTTGAGAAATATTATTTTACAAAACACTAGAGATTTGCATGTCATTTTTCTTATGTTCCCCAATAATCACATAATAGATACTTTGATAGTCAAGATAATCATGAAACTCAACTATGTGTCAACAATACCACTTTTACATTCGGGAAGTTAAATTATTCTTATGGGTGATTCATGCTACTATCTCTATGTTAACCCACATGAGTCTACTTGAAACCAATTTTTTGGGCTTAGGTAGTAGGTTCGATAAGTTTAGGTGGCAACGCTAAATTTCTCAGAAGTTATACGTTGTCATGTCTTGGCTATTACATCTCATTATTTTGACTACTAATTAAAACAATTAATGGTTTAGTGGTGGAAATCATAGATTATAGTTCGTACCACATGATTGGATTATTGTTTTTCATTTCACTTGTATGCATAGCTTAGGAATCAACCTACTAGCATTTCAATTGGTGATTTGATTTACATTTCTTAAACTCATTAAATAGGGAATAATTAGGTCTCCAAAGAAATCTTATGGTTAATCACTCACTACTTACAATTATTTATTTGTTGATAAATCCATGACTAACAATAACTTTCAAAGTTATTATTTACTCCTAATTTATGTTTTTATGGTAATATCATAACCACATAAAAAAAGTTACCTATAATCTCTCTCATCTTTGGTATGCACTTTTCCTTGTGCTCGCAAGAAGTCTTGGTAAATAAAAAAGGGTTAAAGAGTAAAATATTTGATTTATCACATTATCATTTGAATATTAGTTTGTTAGTTGAAAAATTCACAACACTTAGTAAATTAAATTAGACAAATAAAGAACCTATAAAATTTCACATATTTTTCTTTACCAATTTCTCAAAGTTTTTGAAACTTTTATTTTTTTCAATTTATTGCCAAGTACCTCAATTCAACATTGTTTCTTTCCACTTAAACCGCATGCACACATGACCTAAATTTATACTCAACTAAGTATTCTCTTCATCCTATGCCTATAATGAAATCTTGGTGAATTAGAAAGGGTTATAAGCCTAAAACACCTCCTTCATCACACCAATTAATCAAACCCATTGGTTCATAACATTAGTGTAGCGCCCTTAAAAATAATCAATGTAATTATCCAAATGAATTATATTCTCAATTTAAGGTAAAAAAATAATCTATAGTGTAAGTTAGTATTGTGGGGATAGGCAATAAAATAACTCCCCATAGTTTTTTCTCATAAAAAATGTAATTGTTTTGTAGGGAGCTTAAAATATGCACCATATGATTCCATATGTTATGGAAAACAATGTACTATGGCTATGGGTCAGGGCCACAACAGAGTGATACCCTAAAATACCATTCTCAGACTCAAATCAAGTAGTCAATTAAGAATAACAACTTTGCAATAACTAACGTTCAAGGGAAAGAGAAGAAAAAAAACCTGGACTTTGACGCTTGATGTTGATCTTGCATGAACACTTTTTCTCCAGCACTCTTCCACAACAATCCTTTTAAATCTCTTACACACAAAGAGACGGGAAGTGCAAATAGGTAGTTATCTGACAATTGACTAAAATATGAACATTACAAATTTCATAATAGATTCAAATTATAAGATGTAAAATACATTAGAAACATGAATCAACATATAAATTGGAAGAGAATGAGAGATATTTTATTATGAACAATGTAAAATATTTTTACAACCTGTAACCGTTGCGACACAACCTTGAAACTAGTCTTCAAGTTCCTCTTCCCATGGCCATAGATGATCAACAATACCTCCCATAATTTGTTTTCAAACATGTCCAAGGAAGAAAAAGGATTTCTTCCTGAAAATATAGGGAGAACACAACTTCTTAAAACAAGGGTTTCCATCTAGAAGGGACAATATCATATGCAATGGGAAAAGGGGACTTGCAGGACTGTAATGAAAATGCCAGTATAAGGATGCATTTCTCTGTTATGAATTTCCTCTACTCCAAGGCTCCAATTTATAATCTTTTTTTAAAGTTGGAGTAGTTATGGATGGGCTACATGAAGTTAGGAACCTGAGGAACCTATCAACTCTGCTCGAAAAGTAAAGATTTATTATTTTTTGAGCCAAATTAACATGTACACAATTTTCTAACTAGAAACCAGTGTATGTACATGAGATGCTTTAAGGATAATCGCTTACATCAACCAGAAATGGATATTTTTAAGTATATTTAAGGAGCAAAAGGAAGGAAATTTCCTGGAAGTAGGGAAAGGGATGTAATTGAGGCGAATAAGTCATCATAAGCATATGTGGTGTCAAATGGTTCTATAACAAATGCCTCCTAATGTGTGAGGTCATAAGAGCAACTTATGGCTGAAATACATTACAAAATAGTCATGATATTGTGGAGGGGCCTAGGTAGGAGTATTTGAAGACCGATTTTGGAACAATACCTAAAAAAAAAATAAGTAAGATACTCTCTTCCCAAGTCAGGCATTTCCATGCTTAAGAGTGATGTAAGAATGGCCTCCAAATCAAGTACATTGAGGATCCACGAGTAATGAAAGCATAATTAATATCCATGGCCGCGAAAAAATGTACACAGTGGATCCATGTAATATATAAAAGTAGAAATCATGGCCACGAGAGAAATACACAGTGGATCCATGTAAATGTAGATCATAGCCATGAATGGGTACATAGTGGAGCTATGTCTCATAATCAAAAATATGATATATGGATTCAATGAAGCGAAAAAATTGATCCTCTGCAAGTATCAATGTCAAAGAGGTTGGTACAATCACTACAACTCAGGTAGGGGAACAAAAGAGGTGATGCTCGTACTTTCCCCAAGGTATTCAAAACATGTCATGGTACGATTCTACACTATGTGAATAGATGTAATGGAGTTGAACATAGTGAGACATTGGTTGATTATTGGTCATTGATGTATACCATTAACAAACGCAAGACAAGCCATCGATAACGATAATTGGTTTCAAGGTACCTAGTACAATCTAACAAGTGTGAATAAAGGAGATTATGTTGACACCTGATAGAAACTATCGATCAGGGGAAATTTATGTATTCCCACTGTCAATAGAGAGGGAACCTACCACTAATCACTACAATCCCGAAGGTACTAAAAATGACTCTAGATCCCTATCTCAGAGCAAGATGTGTTGAAGTCAATAGGAAGAGATCTGTTGGAAGGAGGGAATTAGGCCATCCCCCATCAATCAACAAGAGGAGTAGTAGAATACCAAATATTTGGAAGGACTCAGATGAAAATATTGAAAGGATCAAACCAAGGTACAACTCCGACATGTACTAGATGGAATAAAACATGGCAGAGACTCTCTTAATAGTAGACAATGATGAATACTATTGAAAAATATGAGGAATCCACCGACGAGTTCAAATGGAAACCAAGGTATCACAAGAATCCATATTTGATAATGGTTGTTGACATTGAACACAAGGGAAACTACTAAGTCAATAGTCAATGGTGATTTTTCATCCGATGATCGCAAGATCGCCTATCAATGATGTAAATAGGCCCAGGGTGATACTCTAGGTCATACTCTCAAAGAAATGAGTTGTAATCGATAATATGAGGAATTCAATGGGGACCTTCTATACTATCACAAGTCAGATACAAAGATACTTTTGAAATCGAGAAGTACTTGACACAAGGGAAGGTTGACCTGGAAAGTCAAGATTTTTGCAGATTGGCCGGCATAGGTTGACTTCCCTTGAAAGAAAACATGACACAAAAAGTGACTTGGGAAAAATAGACTATGAATTGGGATACATCTACAACATAGAAGGAATCAACAAAAGCTCCATATGACTAGAAGAATAACAAGTCAGAGGCGATTATTCTCAAAAATGAGAAAAAGGCCTCCTAAATCCATACTAAACCCAATAGTGAGATAAAGACTCATGACATTGTGCTCTGTTTAATGGTGACACAAGTAGATATCATATAAAAATGAGACTCATTCCCATCCTTCTTTTTTTGGTTTTTAATTTTTTTTTATCTTTTTCATGTTATAAATCCTGAAAGAAAAAAAAAAGAATAAAAGAATGTTATAGTACAATAGAGGAAACCAACATCACGGGAAAGCAGACTAGTTCCATGTGAAAGGAACATACCTATGCTCAATGAAATGAAACACGTGTAGGGCATGGATGTTGAGGGGAATTTTCCTCCAAGGATAAAAGGTGTAAAGTCGCAAAGGCTAGTATTGCAAGGCTAGCAACTTACTTGAAAATGCATACACAAATGACTATATAATAGCAATTTGAAGCTAACATTAGGCCTAAAAAGTGCAAGAAATCGATATGCAATGCAAGTACAACTCAACACAACAATTTTTAAAGAACCAATTTGTTTCTTATGACAAATATCCATTATAAATGGAATAAATAATTGTAATCCATACTGGACCAGAAATATATTGAATAAGAATGTATATAATGAGATGAATAGATTGATTGATGGATTACAATGAAAGGGACCATATATATATATAAACCCAAGGGGAACCTTGATGACCATTGATGAAAGGTCATGACTTTTAGCTAACAATGTTAATTAATAATACTATGATTTTCAAATTCATTTGCCGGAGAATCCACAGTTAGTGTCATTTTGTCATCGACGTTTCGAATCCAGATCTGGATTCGAAACGTCGATGACAAAATGACACTAACTGTGGATTCTCCGGCAAATGAATTTGAAAACCCTCACCACAGAAATCTGAAAACAGTAATACTATGATTATTATTATTATTGTTGTTGTTGTTGTTGTTGTTGTTGTTGTTGTTGTTGTTGTTGTTGTTGTTGTTATTATTATTATATATTTTATTTATGTTACATTGCCTTCCCCTTAAAAATTCTTTGTCCTCAAAAAATAATTACTTAAAATCTCCCCTTAAACTCTTGTTCTAGCTTGCAATGTCTTCTCAAGATATTATGTGCTTGTAGTTGTGACATTCGATGAAACACAATGATATAACATTCAAATTCCTAAACATATGTGTTGCATATTCTAGAGAGTGATCCATCCCAAATCTACCTTCATCGTAACTGTTTGATGATTGATTTTTCGGATAGGACTTATCACTTTACACTTCCATACAAGTTGTCAATTTTGTCTTTATTCTTTTTCAAATTTTTAGTTTATTTTTCAGTACGAACAACATTTTTTATATTCCTCTTGAAGATAACTATACCTTCAAGGCACTCTAAAGGTTTTGTTTACGGATGGTAGAGATCACCTCTTCATCGGTGTCCTATTTAGTACCTTGCTAGCCATTTTGGCACCCATGGTGTAGTTTTTTCTATGGGCTCAGAAGCCCTGTTTAGTCTCGCCATGACTTTGCGCTAAAGCCTCATGTCTTCTTCTCATCTTTTCTTGGTTGATTACCCATGGGGCTTCCAAAATTATGTAACATAAATAAAATATATAATAATAATAAAATAATAACAATAATAAATAATAATCATAGTATTAATAATTAATATTGTTATCTAAATGTCATGACATTTCATCAATGGTCATCAATGTTCCCCTTAGGTTTATATATATGGGTCCTTTCATTTTAATCAATCTATTTATCTATTCATATCATTATAACATTCTTATTCAATGCTTTCTTGTCCAATATGGTTTACAGTTATTTATTCCATTTATAATGGATATCTATTGTAAGAACCAAATTGGTTCTTTATATTGGTATCAGAGCCTCATTTATGATCCTCGACATTAGCCATACAAGCTTGTGGCCACACTGAAAAACAATTTATCAGTCTCTCTGATTTTATGGGTCATTGACCACAACATAATTTTGGAGTGTAGTTTTCCTTGAGAGGTGTCATGCAGTTCAAAACTATATGAAAAAACATCTCCAGATCATTTAATTTGACTAAACTGAGTTAAAAATGTTAGGAGGAGTAAAAAGTATGTAAAAAAGTAGAAAAATGGGTTAAAATAGGTAAAAAATGACTTTTTACCATACCTTTTTATTTTTACCCTTTTAGAGTGTGTTTCGAGCATTTTTACCCTTCAAACTTCCAAGGACTAGTACAGGATGCACAAGGCTTAGAATTCAAAACTTCTTGGACTAGGTAAGAGACCATTCCCTCTTCTCCATTTTCATCCAAAAAATATATATTTTAGTGAATTTTTTATTTTTTAATGTATCTTTTAGGTTATAAAACCATGTACACGACCTTCTTCGACATGAGTCACATACATGGAGGGATGTATGTGATCCCTTTTAGTGATATTATTATATGTACATGAATTTCCTAACTGGAAGTCGCGTACATCTCCGTAAACATCAAAAATAAAAAATTATAACTAAATCCTTTGAATTTTTTGGCAAGATGGTGATTGAATGGAGGGAACATGAGCATGGAGATGTAGATAATCAATTCATGGATGATCGGAGGCCCAAGAATCCCTCTGAAAGTGAATATTTTATAAATTCTTCTGATGTAAAGGGATTAGGGCCCAAAGAAGATTGCTAGAAACATTGATTGATTATTGGGAGCCTAATTCTCATGCATTCATGATCAATGGGAAATATTTGAATATTGAGGAAAAGGACATATATTATCTTATAGGGCTATCCCGTTGAGGTGATGTATTGAAATTGAAAGGAAAAGGATCCTTTGGTCTAATGATCAATGAATACATTGATATATACTTTTCGATTGATATAGAAAAAGTTGGGAGCCAACTCCCAGTAAAACAATTAGAGATCCTCAACCTTAAAATTATTGTCTTGACGATTTCCTGGATTGTAGGATCAACCTCTTTACATCGGGATTCAAGAACCATGATCTTCTATGTGGTTGAATGCTTGAGGCCTGTTATATATGAATATAGAACCTCATTGTTGATGTGTATGAAGGCTCAACTAACATGATTCAAGAAAGGAAATATCAATAATTTCATCTTTGGAAGCCTCCTCTTCACCTTTTTATTTTATAGAGTGCCTCTGATGAGTCCTCGTGTAACACACCCAACCTATTAAGTACCTTTTTAAGGAACGTGGCATCAAAATTTAAATTTACTTAAACATATTGAATCCTCTATCTGATTCCGTCATCCTCTTCTACTCACCCATAACATTCTAACGAGTGTTACCAAGCTCAAATCCGAGCTCTGGGTTGCAAGTTATGGCTTCCTGAAGTTCTTTGGGCATCCATTGGTTGAGGGGCACCCGGTGTCCACGTGGATCCATATTATTCATACCATCCTCAAAATCCTACATCTATGGTGGAATTACATCCACTATCTAATCCAACAATGGGATTTTATCTTCATTTGACACATAAGTTGCAGGGGAGTTCAACGTTAGGCACTTCGGCGTTGAACGTCTTTTTTTTATTATGCGCAGATGTCCTCCAGAGTTTTGAATTCTCGAACTCCCAAGGTGTTTCCATGTAGCTCTGGCCTTTGGCCTTTTTTGGGGAGCATACATTCTAACATACCAAGTCTCCTGAAGTTTTGAACTCCAGAAGTTTCGAAGGAACACAAAATCTCTCTAGATGGCTCCTTTAGTGGGTGACATGTGTCACGTGTTAATGGGCCTATAGGGTCTGTGAAACATACGAATCCAAGTGACATGTGGCACATAAAATGGGGGTCCACATCACCTTGGTTGATGTCATCATGCCAAGTCACCCCAGATTAATAGCCTTCCAAGACCTTTGATTCTACGGTCAAGGTGTGTCCACGTAACCTCTAGATCGATAGTCTCCATTACTTCGTAACTTCGATGTTCAGGGAGTTCGTGGTGTAACTTCATCCTTGCTCTCAGAGTGGTCAACATTGGGTTGATATCTCAAAGGGTCTATACTTCTATGGTTCGTGTTTATTCACAACTCTGGCATTCAGGGAGTTTAATGTCATGACATTGTTGTCCCCCCGAAGTATTACTTCGTCGAAGTGATGACTATAGTTTGGATCCAATGAATAGGAGGTATCGTGATGCATTCTCAAATCAATGGTTCACATCACTTCATAACTTCGATGTTTAGGGGTTTCCTCTCCTTGAAGCACACTTCCTTCCAGAGTTATGAACTTTGAACAAACGGAGAACTTTGATCAACGGTCCACGTGTACTCTACAATGGGCAGTCGATATCTACTCTGACCTTCAGTCCTTCGGGAGCTCTCGACCCAAAGAAAAACACTCCTCAGATCACCCAGAGTGTCTAACTCCTAACCACACTTGATCTGTTTCCACGTGCACCTAATGCTAATGAACATGATTTTCTCTGACCTTCGGAGCTTCATGAAACTTGCAATCTCTTTTCATTGTATTTTGATTTCTCTAGAGAACCGAGCTTTCGGATAACTGTTGATATGAGAACCACGTGTCCCTCTACTACCAATGACCTATATTAACTTTGGTCTCTGGGACTTCGGATAATTATCCTCCTTTACGATGAATACACATCATCCATTGAACTTGTGAAGTCTAAAAGAATTGATAGGTTAACACTCGCACTTCTTTTCCAGACCCAATGATCGTGAAAGACTTTGGTTCCTCCCAAATGGATATAGTCTAATCATCCTCAAAATACAGGAATCCTCCCTTTCGAGACCTAAATATCTCTATATTTATTGATATTGAGACTTATAAAACTCTCCCGCACACTCCTTGCGCTCACTCACCTTGAGAAACTTTCAATGCTTCACTAAGGTTTGGCCCTGCACACTACGCATGGGTCTCTCCTTAGAGATTTTATACTCGGACGGGTATATGTGTATTCCTTGCACCAGGATTATAGAAGAGAAACAATTTGAAACTTATATAATATCAAAGCTCCATTCCTTCAACTATAAAATGCACACACAAGAATATTGTTAAAGTTTCTGCTATTATTAGGTTACTTTCAATTTACTAGATAACAATAGCATAGATAGGATCACTGAGAGAAACAAAATAACAAGAGTACACAAGAATTTATTCTGGGAATCCCTCAAGGGGAAGAAAACCCAGCAAAACTTCCTTAATATAGATAGTCAATACAATGCCAAGACAATGAACCAAACAATACATAAATTCCTCTCCCAAGGATGCCTCTCTCTCTCTCTCTCTCTCTCTTCCTCCTTCCAGCAACTGGTAACTGCAACTTCCTTCAATACTTGCACACTATATGAGCGAGCTCAGTGTGTGTGTAAATGAGGCACTTGACTCTCTTATTTATACAATTCTGGCATGTGTGGAAGTGTCTCTTCACTGGCAGGGAAGATTCTTCTTTTGGGTGGTTATAACCACCTTTAATATATTTTTGGGCCTCTTTAATATATTCTGGGGCCGACTTCTTATTTAGCCTATTACAATTAGGGTTTGACCAATCCGCAAAAGGGGATTTGGTAAATTACAATGCCCGACATGATCAATCCACAAAATGGGATTGATCTAACCAATAATAAATATATTTTATCTTTATCCACAAAAGGGGATAAGAATATTCTTTGCAGTTACACAATATTTTAACACTCCCTCTTAACAAGAAGGATATTCTTTATCTTTTGACAGGTCACTGGATGTCGACATCAACTAGGTAGTAGCATCCACTAGATAACATCATCAACTGGGAAACATCATCAACTAGGCAACATCATCAATTGGATAACTGGAGGCATCCACTTGGTCATCTGGCATCATGATCATGGACTGGCATATCTATAAATCATCGGAAGTTTTGTTCTCTTTATATTTGCGCAGAAGATACTATTTATTTCTTTTGTCTTCACACAGAAGATACTTCTTTCCTATCTTCACACAGAAGATATCTTATCTTCACACAGAAGATGTCTTATCTTCACACATAACATATTCTATGAGTTTTTCCATTCATTTTATGTTCTCCCTTCTCTTGTAGTCATCTATCTCACCCATCCACTAAGGAGGACTACTACCATAGCTTCACTTCTAGCCATCCCACATGAACTAGAGAAGCTAATATGATAGCCTGGGCAAGACTAGACTCCCTTTCCATGATCCACACAGGATCACCACACAAACCTCAATATCCAACTAACCATTCCACATGGTCAAGGTTTGTGTTCCAGGCTACTCAATCCTTGGCTAGAGGAGAGTATATGCCCATTGCCCCTTGGAGAAACATCCACATTATTCTCTACGAGGGTGGTCACACCCCTCTCTACGAGGGTATTCTAGCATGTCCCTAGAGTATCCAAAACTCAACACTTAGACAAAGTCTAACCTTGGAAAAATTCTCATTCCCCTTCTCTATGAAGGTCTCTTCCTTCTCTACGAGGGTCTCTTCTCTTTTCCTTCTCTATGAAGGTCTACCTATGGGTTTTCTCTTTCCTTATCTACGGAGGTATCTTCTCTTTCTCCTTCTCTACGAAGGTCTAGCTATGGGATCAAAAAAACTATCTTATGGTTCAAAATATTTCCATGGTATAATACCATGCTACCCATCTACTGGGCACCATCCATGTACTGGATAACTTTCATCTTGATCAAAATATCTAGGCACCATCCATATTTTTCTTCATCTTGAATATTTTTGTTCTGCATCTTTAGGAGCCTCCTGCTCCTATATAAATATTGGATATTGTCTGGTCTTTACTGAATGTCACCGTATCATACGTCCTTCTCACATTTTTTGCAAGTCACGACATACGTTCTTTCTTCCGAGACTTGTAAACTTACTTACAATATGCTTTCTTTGTCACTCTCATGAGTGATCATAGCTAAAATAAATATGTTATCTCTTTCTTCATCCTCTTCTTTGATACTTCCTTCATAAGTCTGCATATACACTCAAATAAAACGAGGTTAATTAACATTCTCACAAAAAACTAACTTGTAATGATAAAGTATTAAAGTAAACAAGATACTAAAAATAAACATGAATACTTATCTTTCGTTTTTGTGTGGGGAGGCTCCACGGACTCCACCATTTTCTATCTTTCTTCAGATCAACTATCTTCAACTTAAAGTACATAATCATTAATTTCTACTGAAGATTTATTTGAGGGAGGAGATTCCTCTTCCTCTGCCACATGTGCTTGATACTTTCTTTTCCCTTTTCCTTGAGGCCAGTCATAGGAAAAGTGTCCCAACTTTTGACAGTTGTAGCATTTGATCTTTGAAACATCTTTCTTCTTGTCTGGAACTCTTACGGAGTTAGATTCTTTATTTTTCTTCCTGAATGAACTTCTTTTGTTCTTTTGAGCTGTAAGAGATTCCTCTTCATCGAAAATTAATCTCTTATGTTGGTCTGCAAGTATAGATTCTTCGTGTGTGCAATATTCCCATAACTTATCAAACTTGGGTAACATGCTTCTTGCACACACTCCTTGTACAAAAGGAATCCAAAATGTTGGAAACCCATTTAGTGTTTTGGTTACAAGTTCATTGTCACTAATGAAATCTCCAATAGTTGCAAGATGATATCCAATATGAGAAACTCTCATGAGATAGGATGTGAAAGATTCTAAGTTGTCCATCTTCATATTACGAAGTTGATTTCTTAAGGTAAGATTATGGCTAATGTCTTTTCTTTCATATAATATTCCGAGTGCTTCATACATTTTCCTTGTTGTTTGTAGTTTGTATATATGAGGTATCAAGTGATATTTTACTGAATCTGACAAAGTTCTCTTTTCTTTCTTTTCATTCTTCTTATGCTTGGTTTTTTTCTCTTCTTCATCTGGTTCTAGTACACTCGCTGTAACATGTTCTAGGAGATCATTCTCGTCTAGAATCATCTGCAACCTATGCTTCCAAGATCTAAAGTTTCTAGATCCTTCCAGCCTGTCGTCTACCCTCATGTTGGTAGCCATTCTTTCTTGTAGAAGAAACCCTAGCCCTTTGGGCTATAGAAATAATAAAAAAATCAAATTACTTGGATATGAAAACTGAACTCACCAAAATATGCATTGCACTAAGGAGAGTAGCCTGGTGTCTTTAGATTTCAGAAAATCCAACTTTTACCCCTCCAAAATTGATCTGTGGATTTATGGACTAGTGCTTCTGGTTTTCTGGTACTTTTGGTACACGGGTACACTGGTACTTTTGGTTTTCTAATATTTTGTGAAAACTAGAGTTTCACTTTTCGGGAGATATAGCCACTAAAAAAGTTCACTGAGGATGCAAAAATGTTCCTTGAGGCGGGGCACACCTTTCTAGATGGATTTGAGGCTAAAAATCTTCTTTAATAAAAAACCCTAATTTTCATGTACGACAACAATGACATTTTTCTTTTTCCTGTGAAAGATGCTCTCTTCAGCTTAGCTTTGATACCATGTTAAATTTTATGCTATTATTAGGTTACTTTCAATTTACTAGATAACAATAGCATAGATAAGATCACTGAGAGAAACACAATCAAAAGAGTACACAAGCATTTATCCTGGGAAACCCTGAAGGGGAAGAAAACCCATCAAAACTTCCTTAATATAGATAGCCAATACAATGCCAAGACAATGAACCAAGCAATACATAAATTTCTCTCCCAAGGATGCGCCTCTCTCTCTCTCTCTCTCTCTCTCTCTCTCTCTTCTTCTGGCAACTGGTAACTACAACTTCCTTCAATACTTGCACACTAGATGAGTGAGCTGAGTGTGTGTGTAAATGAGGCGTTGGCCTCTTATTTATACAATTATGACACATGTGGAAGTGTCTCTTCACTGGCAGGGTAGACTTCTTCTTTTGGGTGGTTATAACCACCTTTAATATATTCTAGGGCCTCCTTAATATATTTTGGGGCCGACTTCTTATTATTCCTATTACAATTAGGGTTTAACCAATCCGCAAAAGGGGATTTGGTCAATTACAATGCCCGACATGATCAGTCCACAAAAGGGGATTGATCTAATCAATAATAGATATATTTTATCTTTATCCACAAAAAGGGATAAGAATATTCTTTGCAGTTACACAATATTTTAACAAATATAACTCTGAAAGTAGAGAACATAAAATTACACAATTAACTCATAGATAAGTAAACTCTGAAATTCAAAACATGCATTTCAATCTAAGTGCATAAGGTAAATGAAACACTTGTTTGTTACAGTTTATAGCTGACCAACTGAATATGGGTGTTATCCTCTCCACCCAACCATAGGCTCAGAGGAATTCATTCTTATCACTCTGGCCACCCCCATTCCAAGCCATGATATCACTAGGGAACCTTTGTAGTTTCTTAGAGGTTATTTCTCTATCACAATCTCTGCAAGGTTTATCATATGCTCCCTTGACATCAAGCTTGTGAAATTCTTCTCAGGTCATATCTTCTGCAACTTCTCAAATATCCTTTCTCTTATTCTATTCAGTAACCATAACAACTTATCAAGATTCCAGTTCTTCTTCTCAGCCGGAGAGACGTGCTCTTCCTATTTTATTCTGCATATCCTGATCGTGCATTCCCCTCGGTGCATCTCCTTCTTTTTTTTATTTGCATGTATTCTTGCACACCTTTATCCTCTTCAGGAAAGTTATGGACCTGTCATGTTCCTTCTTTCATAAGGAAACTCGGGTTAGTTTGGGCCTGCAGGAAAAACTTCCCTATGTGGTACTTCGGGTTGATAGATTTCTTCCTCCTCAACCAGACCCTCCATGCTTCAATTTAAGGAGGTATTTGATTCTTCAACCACCAGTTTTTTTCTTGTTAACTAATTTCTCCTTGGGATTGGGATGAGGATTATTATTTCAGAAGGAGGAATTTGGATCATTTTGACATAATGAACCCTCTCCACAGTTTCCTCGCTCTTTCTTCTAGTGATATCATGGACAGTAATTCAAGGCTTCATCCCCACAGTTAATTATTGGAAATATAAACAACAATACATTTACATTATTCACATGCCATAGCATGGTGATCATAATTAATGATTAATTACAAGTTGGGGGAAACAGGGGTATTACAATCCCCTCCCCCTTAAAAAGGAACATCGTCCTCGGTGTTCTTTCTTAGTAACACCTTCCATGCCTTTCTCATTCAATTGCTTCAGAAATATTGATTCTCTTTCTAGGTCAAGTCCTTTCATACTCTTGGCCTTTGTCACCTTCCTTCAATAACCTTGTACAACAAGCATAATAATCACAATTTCATGAAAAATCATTTTATTGTTGTGCAAAATTCAAGAGGAAAAATTTCATAATCTAGCACAATACTTATTTCTGTAGTCCATGGATTTGCATCCACATGGTTGTCTTGTTATCTGGTCTCACTATTTTTCCTGTACATACCCATTGTGTTCTTGATCCCAATTGATAGTTTATAATAATTATCAAATTCTTCTCTTCCTTGTGGTCATGCACCCTCTAGGCACAGGCTCAGGCATCCCCTTCTCTGTTATACGGTCCCTCTGGAGATCCTTCTTTCCTTGCCAAGGATTTCTCTCACAAGAAGATTTCTAAAGACTTCATTAATCCTTACAGTTGAGGTGTCCCTTAGACTTTCTCTATTGAGGTGTCCTCCCGTCTTGTGTTATCATAACACAACATGTTCTAGGGCGATCATGGCTTACAACAAGGTTCTCATGTCTCAACAATATCCTCTTTAATGATTTCCATCTTGACAACCTTCACCTATCCTCCCTAGACATATTTTTTTTGTCTCACCTATATCACAGGTATACAAAAATTATGAGATATTATCTTCAATTTCAAATTCAGAATTTTCTTGCAAATCTGTCACCCACAGAGTTCCAAATTTCACATTTTGTTTTTCAAATCTGTTCAACACAGGAACCAGATTCACAAGTATCAGATTTTTCTTCCCATAGAAGGCTGGCTCATCAACAAATTGGTATTCCTTATGGCTTACAACATTACCATATCCAAGACCCTTTCTCCCTGCAACTTCAACATTCCTCAACCAAACAAATTGTTATTTTTTGTGCACACTATATTTTCATTACACACTTGCAGTAGCTCAAAAACAATTTCAGAACTATGCATACTAACAATGAATTTCATTTTCTCAAGAAGGAAATATTATTCCTCACAGTTTGGATCAGTAGGAAATTGGTCTTCCTTATGGACTTATAATACTTCCATATCCAAGACCCTTTTCTTCCTGCAACTTCAACATTCCTCAACCAAACAAATTGTTAGTTTTCATACACTTTATATTTTTAAAACTATGCATGCTAATAGTCCAAGTTATTTTTATCCATTAAAGGATACAAAGAAAAAGGAAATATCATTATTTCCGTATTCATCCTTTCAACATACTAAATTTTCCAAATGCAAATGAAATATAAAATGTATTTAATCAATGTGCCAATATTTATGGCCACATTCACACCCAATGCACCCTTGCATTGATTTCAAGTTTGCCACACTTTATGACAAACACTTTTCCAGGGTGTGTTGGAGATTAACCAAACTCTTCAACATAGGGCGTATTCATTCTCATTCATTATTGCAGCAGGATTGTACTTCCTATTATAGGTTGATCATGATACCAAATCAGCACATATGAAACTATAAGTTTCTCTTGAATGCACCCAAGCATTCTTCCTTCATTAGTAACCAGGGTGCCAACACTCATGGCCTCCCAAATTTGGTTTTATTTAACACCTACACAATGTAAGTAAAATATTGGAAGTTCCTCCTTCCTCAATGGAAAATCTATTGTCTTCCCTTTATGAAAAGATGCATTTCCTTGAACAAATTCAATGCAATGTGCTAACCATGAGCACCTTTATTTCCAATCTCCCTGGATTGGTCATTGTACCCATGGTACTCTTTACTCATGCATTTTCTTGAAAGGATTATAACTCATCCTTAACTGGCATAGACTTCCTCTCTCTAATGTTCAGATTCTTCTTTCCTGAATCTTACCCCACTTGGGTAGCAATAGCATACAACAACCACTCACAATTATTTGCATATCTTTAAGATAATGAAATCTTTTCAAAAGGGATTCTTACCAAATTCTTTCATGCCTTATGCCACATAGGTATGGACATTTTTATACCTGCTTTGGATGCTAGCACCCTCTATAATATTACCCCATCAGTGGTTCTCTGTGGGGACTTTTAAAGTCACTTCAACAATATTTTAACGATAACCTTCTCATAGTCGTCCTCTGCTTGAGGTTTTCCATCATTGGAAAATGTCTTTATCAATAGCTCCAATTTATTTATACACATGACATACACTACAAATTAATTATCCTTCATGTAGATAAAAATGCTTGTATCATAGCCTTCAAATCAATAAAACATTTTTCATATATGTCCTAGAATATCTATATGCACTTCATCGCATTATCTTTAATGTTTCCATGAGTGAAACACAAACAATTCTTAATTTTTTATACAGTCATACAATAATCATCACTGTTATGTCAAAACATTCACTTTTATTAGTAAATCAATCTCTCATACTAGAGAAATACAATATCAAACAAGGAAGGGGTCAAGGAACTCTTCCCTCGTCTCACTCCTTCTACACAACCTTGGAATTTCATTCCAAATGCGTTATTTTCCAAGGCCTCAATTCCTTTACTTATCACAAGTTAACCAATCCCATTCATTTAAATATGCTTATTTATTCATTCTCCCTTTTTCCATATGTACTTTCTCCCACAACTGCTCTTTTAACACCTACAACTCTATAAGCAATTCAGAGTTTTTA
This sequence comes from Picea engelmannii, assembly GCA_009831015.1. Classification (NCBI taxonomy): domain Eukaryota; kingdom Viridiplantae; phylum Streptophyta; class Pinopsida; order Pinales; family Pinaceae; genus Picea; species Picea engelmannii. Next base: position 830,828 of record ML780202.1, read on the forward strand.
AAGTGAGAAAAGTATTCCCCCATTTTCCCTTTTTTGTTTTTTTTCAAATTTACTCCATGTTGGGATCTTCCTGCTCTTTTCCTTGAGAAACCTTGGTTAAGCTTCACCCTAACCTTTTGGATACATCGGCATGCTTTAAGAGAAAATTTTTTGTTCATAATGAATCATGACCCTGTGCATTTTTCACATTACCATTCAGTTATCAGAATGGTCAATATTCATTTGTTATTCTTCCATTCATGCATGATGTTTTAAAGTGTAATCTGGGATTCTTATGTGTGTGTGTGTGTGTGTGTGTGTGTGTGTGTGTGTTCTTCTCAATTCTCAATAGTCATTAGGGTTGTGACTTTGTTCTCTTGACAGAGTCTTCACATAGTTCCTCCATAGGGAAATCCTTCATCATGCAACTTCCTTATTCCATATCCTTCACTATCTGTGATGGCCTCAACGTTGAGTTAGCTTTAGTTGTTTACCAAATATTCCATAAGGAATATAAACATGCATCTTTTTTATGCCTCCATATTATTTATCCACACATATTCCTTGTTTTCTTAACTTGCATATATGATGCACTTAACCACATGCATAATCATAAGCCTATGTGTATCTACCATAGGTATATTTTTCAGCTCACATACATCTTTTCATTAAAATCATTTAACTCATTATTCTTCACAATTGTTCTCATGAGGTCCTCAAAGGCATAACCATGTTTTCTTTTATCATGACAACAGATCATCCTTGCCCATTTACTCTTTCATCATATATGTGCATCACTTGCACAATTAATATCATTCATTCATATATATTTGGCCTTAATATCAGTCTTCATATCAAGTAACCTCACAATGCATCAAATTCATGCACTCAAGCATATAGAGACATAGCTAAACATTCATCATGAAATATCATTTCTTTCACCCTTTCCATGTCCTTCATGGACATATCAAACTTCCATATCCTTCTCCCAAGGATCTTACTACCATTCTCATGAAAAGTTCCATAGAGATACTCAACATTGAGCTTCCCTCTCGGTTGAGAACATGCAGGTATTCACATGATATCCACTTGGTAGTTTAATAGACATAGTCATAACTATGTTTCCCTTTATATACAATAACAATTAGAAAGAAAACACTCTTGCCTCAACTAACATAAAAATATTCCCCAACTCATAAATACAATCTGGGAAATTATAACCATGCCCAAGGTAACAAAATAGCCAATCTAGTTTCCAACTTGTCTTGATCAGCAGACCTTTCAATCGAGGAAATCATTTTCTAGATTCCCTCACTATGATCCAAACCATATATATATGGATACCATCCACCACTGGATGTCAATATGACCCATTGGGCATCTAGAAGTTCCCCAACACATCCTTTATCACCTTCAGGATCAATCATTTAATTAACCATTTTTCCTTATTTATAAAAAATTCTAATACATAACTCCATAATATATTTAGATCATAATCAATCTTGGGCAGAGGGTCCATCTCTTTCTTTTTAAATTTCTGTAGAGGTTCTATTTGTTTTTGTCTACTCTCATTAAAATATAAGATAGGTTGCAAATGTAGACCAGTCTTAACCATTACACATATAACTTTTTCTTATGTTCAACAAAATCTAGAGGAGGAGGTCACTCTCCTCCTCCCACATGAATTATGGAAGATTAGTTTCCTATCCACCAAGCAAGGGAGAATTTTATTATTTCTCACTCATTCACTCCATATTTCTACAACTTTGTTTATCAGCTTGACTAGAAAAAGAACTTCCCAACAATTCTTATACCCAGAAAAAAAAATTGTTTCTTAGTTCCCTTCGAAACCCGAGAGTTGGACATGCTCTCCCTTTTCATAGAATGGTCATCAAATCCATTCCTCTTGCATAGAAACATCCTTTAATTAATAGGGATACACACTCCCCTAGCACAGCCATGAGATTTTGAACTGGCTCTTGTCGCTTTACTTCTACCTTCATGAAGTTTGTTTTCAATCTATAGGGTTTCATTTTACTTGCTTACTAGGTTATTCCAGCAACAATTTTCATTCATTATAGGTCAAGTAAATTTACCTTGCCACTACCATCAATCCTCTGATCATGAGGAATCATACACATACACAAGTTTTAATCCTTCATTAAAGAATTCATTATTATTGCTATAGATCCTTTCAATCCATTCAAATCCAAGTCTTGTTATTAATGCCCATTAACATAATCCCACTCTTATAGGATTGGCTATCATTTCCCAAAATAAATTATAGGCTTCCTTTTCCACAGACTAGCATGATTCAATCTCGTTGGGTAAAATCCCAACTGAATTTTAATTTGCATCCTTCTCCTCAAGGAGCTTATGTAGATAATTTGCATATGGAAATGATACTCTTAGTAGGCTTATTTTAGCCTTGGTAAACTAGTCTTATGATTTTTTTCTAACCCATCCAGGCCTGTGTCTAAATCATTCTATGCTAGATAGGGTAGGGTAGTATTCCCTCTCCCTTAAAGTTTTCTGAGAAAGAAAATCACTTGACTCTTTTGTGAGCCCAAGCAGGCCAAGTGTTGTTGCCATGCTCTGATACCAATTGTAACACACCCAACCCCTTAAGTACCTTTTTAAGGAATGGAGCATCAAAATGTATCCTTCCTTAAACATCTTGAATCATATTTATAAAGTCTTCATCCTCTTCTACTCAGCCGTAGCATTCTAACGACTTCTACCAGGCTCAAATCTGAGCTTTGGGTTGTCAGTTAGGGCTTCCTGAATTTATTCAGGCATTCATTGGTTGAGGGCCACATGGATCCATCTCATTCACACCATCCTCAATATCCTACATCCAAAGTGGAAGTCCATCCACTGTTCAATCCAACAACATGATTTGATATTCATTTGACACATAATCTACAGGGGATTTTGGTGTTCGACACTTCGGCACTTCGACGTTGAACGCCCCTTTTCTCTTCTACATACATGTCATCTGGATTCCCAAATTACCGAAATACCTAGGTGTTTCCAAATATATTTGGCCTTCAACCATTTTTTTGGTAGCATAGGTTCTAAAATCCTAAGTCTCTTGGAGTTCTGAACTCCTGAAGTTCTGAAGGAACTCAGAATCTCTCCATGTGGCTCCTTTAGTGGGTGACATGTGTCACATATTAATGGGCCTATAGGGTATGTGAAACGTACGAATCCATGTGACATGTGGCAAATCAAATGGGGGTCCATGTCACCCTAGGTGATTTCATTGTGCCACATCACCCCAGACTGATAGCCTTCCAACCCCTTCGATTATATGGTCAAGGTGTGCCCACGTAACCCCTGGATCGACAGCCTCCATTACTTCATAAATTCAGTGTTCAAGGAGTTCGTGGTGTGACTTCCTCCTTTCTCCCGGAGTGATCAAAGTCAGGCTGACCATGTTCTAAATCTAACAGTCAAGAGAGATCTCGAAGGGTCTCTATATCTACGGTTCATGTTTATTCACAACTCCAACATTCAAGCAGTTTAATATCATGACATCACCATCCCCCTGAGGTAAGACTTTGTCAAAGTGTTGAATACAGTCTGGATCCAACGAACATGAGGGATCTTTATGGATTCTCAAATTGACGATTCACATCACTTCGTAACTTTGATGTTTAGAGGTTTCCTCACCTTGAACCACACTTCCTTCCGAAGCTCTGAACTCTGAACACACGGAGAACTATGATCAACGGTTCATGTTTACTCTACAATGGGTTGTCAAGATATACTCCTGCCTTCAGGCCTTTGGGAGCTCTCAACCCAAAGTGAAACACTCCTCAGATCACCCATAGTGTTGAAATCCAAACCACAGTCGACTCATCGTCGTGTGCACCTGACGCCAATGGCCGGGATTTTCTCTAGCCTTCAGAGCTTCAAGAAACTTGCATTCTCTTGTGATTGTATTTCAATTTCTCTGGAGAACTGAGCTTCCATATAACCGTTGATGTGAGGACCATGTGTCCCTCTACTACCAATGACCCAGATTGACTTGAGGCTCTGGGACTTCAGATAATTATCCTCCTTTACGACGAACACACGGCGTCCACCAAACTCGTGAAGTCTAAAAGACTCAAGGGGTTAACACTCGTGATTATTTTCCATACCCAATGGTTGTGAAAGAATTTGGTTCCTCCCAAATGGACCTTGTACACTCGTCCTCCAAATACAAGAATACTCCCTTTCGAGACCTAAATCTCTCTATCTTTCTTGAGCTTGATGCTTATAAAAATATCCCACGCACTCCTTGGACTCGCTCACCTTGAGAACCTTTCAGCGCTTCACTAAGTGTTGGACCTACACACTATGCACGGGTCTCTCCTTTGAGATTTTATACTTAGATGGGTATATGTGTATTCCTTTCACCGGTATTACAGAAGAGAAACAATTTGAAACTTATAGAATATCAAAGGTCCATTCCTTCAACTATAAAATGCATGCACAAGCATATACTTCTGAAATTAGATAACATAACATTACCCAATTAACTCAGAGATAAGTAAACTGAGGCATTCAAAACATGCATTTCAATCTAATTTCATAGGGTAAATGAAACACTTATCTATTACAATTGATATCCGACCAACTGACTGTGGGTTTTAGTCTCTCCACCCAACCATAGGGTCAGAAGAATACATCCTTAACACTCTGGCCACCCCTGTTCCAATCCATGATATCACTAGGGAACCTTTGTAGTGTCTCAGAGGTTCTTTCTCTATCACATTCTTTGTGAGGTTTATTAGATGCTCCATCAACATCAAGCTCCAAAAATTATGCTCGGGTCATGTCTTCTACAACTTTTGTGAGATCCTTTCTCTTGTTCTATCTGTTGGATCATGTTGTCATTGATGCTAATGGTTTGATTAATTGGGATATTGTTGGATCATGTGTCATTGATGAAAATGGTTTGATTGATTGATTTCAAGTAATTGATTGATTGATGATTGTCCTTGATGAGAATGATAGCTGTCAAAGTGGAAACCAATTGATAAATATAGATCATTGATATGATGTATATGATGCAGTGGTGAATTGATGCAAAGATCAATCATTATTGTCTTATCATGATAGATAAGGTGCACAAATGGATGAACTCCAAATTGGTCCCCTTATGGTGAAAGCCCTCACGGGAAGATGCTTTGCGGATTGAGTTATCCTAGAAGAATGGTTAGAGGACCAATTCTTGTATGTGAAATAATGAGATGAAGATAAATTAAGTTGTTTGTGAAACTATCCTAGATGGATAGTGCCTGTCATGCCATTTCCGGTGGTATGTGAAATGTCACATAACTCCTCACGGTTTGAGAGTTATGGCCTTATGAAGTTGGAGGACCCCCATATGAAGACTTGAAGCCCCCAAGGTCAAAGAAGTCAAAGTGACCTAAAAGAAGAAATCATTATTTAAATGATAAATAAGTGACAAAATCAAGAAGGAATATTTAAATGATAAAATATTGGAGAAATTTCTATTTGTGGAAAGTGGTTGAACCCAAAATAAGGAAAATGGGTTAAGTGGCCTAAAAATGGGTTAAGTGACCTAGAGGATGAAAGTATAAATAAGATAGTTATGGTCTCTTGTAGAACATCCTTTTTGTGGATTAATGGAGAGATTCTTGTGAGAATATATTTTGGAGTATTGATGCATAGCTTCTTATTGGTGTGGATCTCTTGAGCATGATTGAAGATCTACTCTAAGGAAGGGAGCGAGAGGAGGATCTCATGGATGCATCAAAGTTTCGGCAATGTCAGAGTTCTTGATGGAAAACGTCTTGAAGCTTCAGAAACCCTAGTTTCTAAGGTATACATGGGATGTAATGGGCCATGGTGTGTACATACGCGGGTTGTATGAGGATAGGGAATGTACAGTGAATGGAATGATGAAGACTTTTGTTTGAGCTGGTGCCAAGCTCTTGGATGATGAGGTAGATTCCAGATTTGCATTTTATGGGCTCAGATCTATCACTGAGACACTAGTATGGATACATTATTGTCTTGATGGATACTATTGTTTGATGTGATGTGAATGCTGAGGGCATTCTTGGTATGGCTTCTATGATATCGTTCAGTTTGGATGATTTGGTTGATAGAATGAGCAATATTCTTTGGATTCAGTGGTGACATGATTGCTATGGTATACTAGATGTTTATACATGATTGAGATAGAATTCATATTGATATATTGTGGAGCATGAGTAAGCTATTAGAGATCTTGGAGATGTTGTGACTGGCTAGTGGTCAGATTGGACAGTTCGAGATAGAACAAAATGATATATTGATTACAGAAGATATGAGTTGATATTGAAGGATAACCCTGAACAACTTAGAAGGTATGCACAGTCTGTTGTATACACTGGACGTGTACATACGCATGCTATAGTGAGCCAGAGCGCATCTACACGTGGGTTGCACTATTGACAGGTCACGTACCTATTGACTGATTGATATCTATTGAGGATTGTTGCCTCATCTCAGTTGGTGACGAGGGTGTAAGATGATTCTTTCATTATAGAGCTGGTGCTCTTGTAGAGTTGTACTCTATTCAGTTGTTGTTGATAAACCCCCTAGATTGTTGTCCATAATAAAACGAAAAATTGTACATACATCTTGTGTTCTTTGTGTTCCTTGTGGTGATGACTTGTTGATGATATATTGTTGATATATGTTCTCATCTAAATAGTTGTAAATGACAAAAATGGGTAATGAATAAATGTTGAATGTTAGCTAAGAAGTTTTGTGTAAGAGGGAAGTTTTGGAAAAAGATCCCCACACTCATTCACCCCCCCCTCTAAGTGTGGTAGGTGTGTCCAACACTATCCAGTAACCAAAACAACTTATTAAGCTTCCAGTTCTTCTTCTCATCTAGAGATTCATGCTCTTCCTCTTTTCTTCTGCATATCTCAGTCATGCATTACCCTCATTGTGTATCCTTCTTGTATGTATTCATGTGTATTATTTCACGCATTTCTCCTCTTCAGGAAAGTTTTGGACCTGTCATGTTCCTTTTTTCAGAAGGAAACTTAGGCTAGTGGGCCTACAAGAAAAAATTCCCTCTGTGTTACTTCGGGCTGACAACTTTCTACCTCCTCAGACAGACCCTCCATGCTTCCATTTAAGGGGGTAGTTGATTGTTTAACCACCACTCCTTTTCTTATTAACTAATTTCTCCTTGGAATCAAGATGAGGATTATTATTTTAACAAGGATAAATTTGGGTCATTTTGACATAATGAACCCTCTCCATAGTTTCCTCACTCTTTCCTCTAGAGATATCATGGACAGTAATTTGAGGATTCATCCCCACAGTTAGTTATTGGCAATCTAAACACCAATACATTTACATTGTCCACATGCTATAGCATGGTGATCATAATTAATGATTAATGACAAGTTGGGGGAAACAAGGGTATTACACCTCGGGTAGATATCCATCCTCATTATTTCTGAGATGGTGGGATGGAGAGATGGACCGAGATACTCCTGAGGAAAGGAGGAGCTCATTTGGGTGATTCTTGGGATGACACATGTTTTTCTTGGTGGTTACACCAAGTTGTTGTGATAGAGTACTATACCTATGCAGAAATAGATTATATCAATGATCGAGAGATGCCCATTCCTCCTAGTAGTTCCTACAAAGATATTGGTAAAAACTATTTTTCAAACTATTTGATTTTTATATTTTATATCAATAAATGATTTAAGAAGTAAATATTTTTGGTGTGAATCAAGATAATGATTTGATTTTTTATTATGCATATGTGGGACCGAGATGGCCTGAGGGGTTTCCTTGACATGGTCGACGTGGTTGAGATTACCAACCATGGGGAGATGTAGATCGAGCATTAGATAATGTCTATTTGAACCTAGATATATTGGTATGCCCAATGCTAATGATACATATTGAGGATTTGTCGAAGCAGATGTAGTGGCATGTGGTTGGGGTACCATGAGCATGGGTGCAACTTTTTCAGTTTCTATCCAATGTCATGGCATGCTACGAGAGACATGCATAGGGAAGATATGGTCCCTCAGGATCATGATGATGATATATTTTTATTTTAGTATTGTTGGTCCTTAGAGATGGACAATCGAGGATAAAATTGTATTTTGTAACATGATTCACATTTTTTACTTAATGAACATTGATGAC
>ML780202.1:842778-883846 GCA_009831015.1 Picea engelmannii
CTCAGTAATCCAACACCTTCTATGGTTAATGTATACCAAAATTATAGGGGGTCAATGGGGGTCGAACCCATGTCCTCATAGAGATCTACACCAGTGCCTTTTTTCCATTGCACCACTCATTTGGTTCTTAACCATATACATTGTAACTATCATTTAAGCTTTGGTAAAGATTTTTTTCCACAGGAAAAGGGTCAAGGACTAAAGCCCCGATCCCATGGTTTATCTGAGTTCCATGTAATCAATACCTATATTCGTGTAGGAGGTTTTAAACATTGGTTAAATATGTAACTATATTAATATATAGTTTTAACCGAATACCATCATATATGGTGTGGTCGACAAGGTCTGATCTCGTGACCTACCATATAGCATGCCAATGTTTTAACGAATTCTCCCCAACACACCTTTTGTTACGAAATACCAACAATAAAATATAATTATTTTCCAAAGGTTTTGCATGGAGGTTAGGGCTCGTGCCCTATTTAACCAACACATGGACCGAGGCACAAACACACATGACATAGTATGATTTGGGTCTTGAATTTCATGCAAGGGGTATCTAGACTTTTGGATTGCACCATAATGCATTCCAAAGGGTTCCTTATGGAATTATATGAATTTTATACTCATTTTTCTAAGAATTGTGCAAGGAATTCACTGGTGCACTTTGTTTTTGAGTTTGAACAATGTGTAAAAAGGTCATTGTAAAAACAAAATAATTTCAGCATTAATAAAGCAATCTCAATTGGAATCGGCCCTGGAGACATAGTACAAATTGAGTGAACTCCGTTAACAAACTTGTGTATGTGATTTTTTAATTGGTTCTCTATTTTCACTCAATTATATTGCAAACTATTTATTTCTAAAATGGATTTGGATAGATAAGTAGCTTCACATGTATTATGGAATCAGTTAAATGATCATTATTATTTCAAAATCAAGTTAGATATTTATGTAAATTAAATGATAGTTAGCATCTTAGGATTTTTCAGATCAAGTTAGTATCAGAGCAAGTTTGACAAGTGTTTGCAAGTGAATGCTTACAATATCTAGATTCAAGATTGTTAAAGGAAAGATTGCAAGTTATAAGCCAGATATTCAAAGGAGATTCCGTAAGAAAAATATGGCTTCTGAAGGAAAGGAAGGAGAATATCCTCCCATGAAACCTAAGGAAGTGTTGGCACAAGGGAAGACCCAAGGTTCAACGCTCAAGAGTGCACCAAAAAAACCCTAACTACCAACCCTTTCGGCAATACCTGGGAAGCAGATGAAGTCTCACCCGAGGTAGAGGCAGGGGTGGTTGCAGGACTCAGATGTCTACAAACTTAGCTAGGACACCGATATGTGATTACAACACCTTAACAGAGCACTTAGAAGCTACAGTTCATCAGTATTTAACTAGTATCTACTTTGAAGATAAAACCCTAATTGCAGAGCATCACATTATTCACCTAGATCTAGCATATTCAAGCACTAAGCACATTCACATAGGTTAGATCTAGCATTCATCTATATTATAAAGCACAAAGTATAAAAATATATATCTATCATTCATCTATATCAAAGAACTTAAGAAAGTAAAAACATAAACACATCACACAAAGCATAGCAACACAGGATATACGTGGTTCACTCCCAACCTGGGGCTACATCCACCAACTCTTCTTCTTCTTTATTGTCTTTTGTCAATCTTCTACATGAAAAAATCCGTAAGATCCTACTCCACATAGGACATGAAATCTACGCACACCTCACCAAATCCTCCTTCCTCGAGTTAGGTTACAACACAAATCTTCTACTCAATATCTTACAGTCACTTGCACTTAGCCTTGCAAGTCCCACACAGCATGCACAAAGCATGGACAACTATCACTTTCACTTAGCACTTGGTATCACACACTTGCTCCTTTTCACTTAGCATCACATACACCCATACTTACATCGCCTAGCTATCTATTTATACATTACAAAAGAGACCTAAACATGAGTAAACCCATGGGCTGACATCCCCATACCCCTTACATAATCCCAAAACCCAAAAATCCCTAAAAAGGGGTCGAGATCCTGCGATCTCCTCTTCGACTTGCACTCCATCTTCGACAACCTGTCGAAGTCCAAAAATATGTCAACCATGACCAAGGATCCTCAAAACTTCGTCAAGTTCCAACAGGCCCCAAACACTTACATGTGAATCGTCCCGAGTCACTCTAAGTTGGGTAGCTCTGCTTCAAAAGCCTTGAGTTGCTTCAACTTGTTGCTTCTCCAAGGACTCCTACTTGATGAACTCTTAGATAACTTCTTCGTCGATAGGTCTCTCTAAGTGTTGTTCATCTGTAGTGACAACTTTCTCTAGTTCTTCTCCTCGGCCTTCAATTTCCTCAAATAGTTGGCAAGCTTCATCCTGAATTGGTTGGAGTATCTGAGTCACTTTCATTACTCTCCTTTGAATGGAATAGACCTGATGTTGAGTAGTGTGTTGTTCCTGGGATCTCTTCATCATCTCAACTGCTGACAGGATCTTCAACAACGCCTGTATTGTTGCTTCTTGTTGTTTTTCCTCCTAGAGTTGTGACTCCAGTGCCTTCAGTTCAAGGTCTTTAGTGAGTCACTCATAAGTATGCGCACTACGATCACTTAGTTTTTCACATTCCATGGCGAGGGCCTTGATTCTCTCAACTGTGCTTCGAGCAGTTGCTTCTCTTTGATCTCTCACATCCTATGGAGTGTTGGGCACTGTTCGTAGCTTCAGATATGTGATTCTCTGTTGAATCTCTTGGATAGCTTCCGCAAGTTGTGCTACTTGTTCCTCTACTGGTTCTTTTGCTTTTTTCTCTAAGCTTGTCACATAGCAAAGTTCTCTATTGACTACTTCTCTTAATCCAACTTGCTCCATGAGAAACTACTATTTCTCTTGCTGTATTTGTGCTCTATATTATTCAAACTTAGTCTGGAGGGCAACCTTCTCCTGCTGTGCAACTCGGTGTTTATCTATGACTAATTCTTGCACTTGCTTTAGGGCCTCTGTGGCATGTTCTGTTTCTTCCTGTGTGAGACGAAAGAGATCTTTGGTCGCCTCATCTAGTCTACAAATTTGGGTAGCTTCATCTCCCAACTGTGATGTTTCTGATGGTGGGGGTGCAGTGGATATTGTGCGGCTGGAGTGAAGGGCATGTTGTACCCCTCTCATCTCTGTTGTGATTATGTCATACAAGGCTTCTTTCTTGGCTTCATTATTCTGCAAAATGTCCTTTGAAGTGTCTGATACGACTGCGATGATGAAATCGAATTCATCGACCATGAGTATAGTCTGAATCTTCGACTTGCTTGCTTTGGATTTCTTCCGCGATGTAGGTTTCATGGGGAAACCTTCCTTTTCTTTGATGGATCTGTGTCATCAAGGGGGTTCCGTGGTGGGGTTGCTTCACCTTGCTCCTGCTTATATTTTTCCCCTTCTTTTTCTTCTTTCTCCTCTTTGTTCACTTCATCATCTCCTCCTCCGCCAGGTGAATCTGAAGAAATATCTTCTGAGGTGCTCCTCAATTCCTATACATATTATTTCTTCTTCCTTCTGCTATTGTTGGGTGCATTATAATCCTCGTGGGTAACTACCGGGCTTCCAATGAGGTTTGGGTCGAACAATTCTACCTTATCGACTGGTATAAGGAACTCTGCAAGCCATTCCTTAGTGATTTCTTCTAGGTCCTCCTCGGTGAGCTTATAGTATGATTGAAGATCTTCTTTATTCTCATCTGCGCATGGTGATATATATGAAATATCTATCTGTGCAAAACTTCATAAGGGGTCTGAACCTATCTAGAGTGTTCAACGTCATCCAGGCGAATGATTCAATATCCCTTTTCAGCTGTAGGTAGTAGGTATGGAATACTTCATACGACTGCCACTATTTTCCCATGTCTCTCGAGTACCAGAGCGTGGTGAAATTTGCAGCAAGTGGTTCAAACGATTCAATGTATGGGAAGGTCACACCTTCTGGCATTTCTCAAGCTGTAAACGCGATGAGGATCAACAACCAACTAAAGTCGAACTCATAGCCCTGATCCTGAGCTTCACGACAACCGACTTCTAGTTGTTTGACTAAATACTTCACCTAGTTCATCTCTAATCCCTCCATGCACTTTCTTGCGAGGTCAACCACAAACCCTGTGACCTGTGTGGGTCTGTTATTTTAGACTAGATTACTAGCAATCAACTGGCAAGAAAGGTGCACTGCACCATTCTTAATGGTGGCTACCTTGTAGCCTCGCATCCCCTTATCTACATCTTCATAGTTGTATTTAATCCTCTATGCCAGGGTGCGATCTGCAGCCTTTCCTGGGTAAAAATCCTGTGGATTGGGTCTCTGCATGATCAATCCAGTGATCCTATGGATCAACACTAGATTGATGGTAACATGCCTGTCTAACCATAAATAATTGTTGTGTAAGCATGACAACCAAAGCTTAACGCATGCGTTGACCTCCTAGTGCCTTCCAAAGTGTGTAATTTTCATGACATTAAGAATAGTGGACTATGTGATGTTCATGGTCCATGGTTGGGGAATGATCTTATATCTCTTTCCCTTCATATTAGTCAAGTACTTGTCAGGCATGAGCATGTCGTAGGTATTGCGGTCCCCTAGATTATAGTCACTGATCTTCAAGGTTGGAATCCTCTCCAACTGCAATCTGACTATGCGTATCCCCTTCGGGAGGTACGTCGTGATGACTGTGTAGTCGAAGTCCCTCAGGACACTTTCACGATTCACCATGCTAGATAGAGGTGGGATGTAATCGAGCATAAAATACGGGATTAACTTCACATTATCTAAGTCATCTCTGGGCTTGGTTCTTTTCTCATCTGCAATGCGGGATGGTCCTGATCTGCGAGCAGTTGACAGGGAGGCTTGCACTCCTCGCATCGATGAATCTTGAACTCCTGTGGACATCAATCTCTGCCATTAGATCAATTAAAAATTATTCAACGACTTTCTCCATAGCGTTGAGCTCATCCGACATGCACACTCTTGATCAGATAACTCAGGTCGATGAATGAATACTCAGAGCAATAGAATAGGTGTCAATCTCACTAAGCACATCGTGGTAGTAATGAGTTCTCTTGTTGGCTCGGATAAAATTCATAAAAGTGTTCTCGGTGCAACAGTCGACAGAATAAGTAGACAATGATGTAATGGATCTTCTCCAATGGACAAGAGGCTTTCATCAATGTAGTTATGTCTGTTACGACACAATCCAAATGGTCGAATGGCGAGATTTCTAGCCATAACTATTGTTCTAATTGTTCGGGGCATCAGTCTAACGGTCATAATGCCTTCAACGACTATATTTCTTCTCCATGGAAAAGTTCTAGGTTGTGTTGTTCTGATATCTCAGCGAAGTTCCAGTTTTGCAAACCTTCCTTCTGCGAAGTCCCTTCTAGAACATTCTACAACTTTTCTATCTTTTCCCTCTTCTTACTGAGCTTTCTATCCTTCTTCCCTGTAATCTTCTTCTCGGTATTCCTCTTTCCATTCTGATTCTTATCTCCATTTAGTATAGTAACTTCACGTTGTTGATATTCTTTCATAGGGTTCAAGGGAAATTCTTCTTCTCTATCTGGGGTAGGTGCTTCATTCTTCTATGAGTCTTCTTGTGTTCTTTCAACTTCAACATCCAAGTTTTTGGTTCTGGACAACTTTGATATGTTCTCTTGTTCTTCAATCAAGTGTGTTATCATCTTCATCATGAAGTCTTTTAGTTCTTTATTTTTTTGTTCTAGGGCTTCCTCTTCCTTTCTTCTGGTCCGATTTCTCTCAATCCGAGGTTTTCCCAATAACATAGAAAATGGGGTGTTGTTCTCAACAAATTTAACAACCTCAAATTCTTCCACTGTCGAAGTTCCATGAGCACTCATAGATGTCTGGGTAAGTATTCCACATAGGGTTATCTATTTTCCACTAAATAATCCTATTCCTCCTAATGAAGGAATCATAACAGACTTTCCCAAAATTTTCCAAGTTCTTTCTGTCATGATATTCACCTGTGTTTCCTCATCCATAACACAATTAATGTCAAAGTCTCCCATTCTTGTTTCTATACACTCTTTTTCCTTGAATATCTCTGACAAGTTGATATTTTGGTGATCATTCATGGTTTATTTTATTTTTAGTAATATAATCTCTAATTCTTTTCAGGGTTCTGTCGTGGTTTCAGTTTCTTGACCTTTCTCAGGGTTTTCTTGTCTCATATTCATTCTTTCAATCTTAGCAATCATTCTAGGGAAATCCAATACTTCATGATCCATAGATTGACAACAAAGACAACTAGGTATTTTACCAGGGCATTCCTTGGAAAGATGTCCTGGTCTTCTACAACTATAGAAAAGAGTTAATCCTCTCTTTCTCTTGAACAATCCCCAACCTTTCTTGTATTGCGCACTAGGGTCACAGTAACTAACCTGCAAAAAACTATTTCTAGGATCTTGCATCCATTTGTTAGTCCAAACATTCTTTCTATGCATAGGAATAACATATATTTCATTATTTCTATCAGATCTACTCATCTCAACCATTTTTTCATCTAGTTGTTCCCTACTTTTCACTGTTCTTACCTTTAACAAAGTGCAAAGCCTTCACATCTTACCTCTTTTCTTCTAATCTAACTTCTCTTCTTAGCACAGAGCTTCATAAGTCATGTAGAATATTGTGCACTAGGGCAACAGATCTACACACAGAGCTTTCTCTTTTCTATCAGTTCCCAAAAATCACAGTTTCAATCCTTGTGACGGAACCATTTGTTGGCACAAGGGCAGACCCAGGGTTCAATGCTCAAGAGTGCACCAAAAAAACCCTAACTACCGGCCCTTTCGGCAACACCTATGAAGTAGATGAAGTCTCACCTGAGGTAGAGGCAGGGGTGGTTGTAGGACTCAGATGTCTGCAACCTTAGTTGGGACACTGATATGTGATTATAACACCATAACAGAGAACTTAGCAGCTACAGTTCATCAGTATTTAACCAATATCTACTTCGCAAATAAAACCATAATTAAAGAGAATCACAGTATTCAACCAGATCTAGCATATTCAAGCACTAAGAACATTCACATAGGTTAGATCTAGAATTCATATATATTATTAAGCACAAAGCATCAATATACCTATCTATCATTCATATATATCAAAGAACTTAAGCAATTAAACACATAAAGAAATCAATACATCACACAAAGCATAACAACACAGGATATATGTGGTTCACCCCGAGCCTGGGGCTACGTCCACCAACTCTTCTTCTTATTTATTGTCGTCTTTCAATCTTCTACATGCACAGAGCCATAAGATCCTACTCCACATAGGACAGGAGATCTGCACACACCTCGCTAGATCCTCCTTCCCTGAGTTAGGTTACAGCACAAAGCTTCTATTCAATCTCTTACAGTCACTTGCACTTAGCCTTTCAAGTCCCACACAACATGCACAAAACATGTACAACTATCACTTGCACTTAGCACTTGGTATCACAAGCTTGCACCTGTGCACTTAGCATCACATACACCCCTACTTGCATCGCCTAGATATCTATTTATACATTACAAAAGAGGCCTAAACATGGGTAAACCCATGGGTCGACATCCCCATACCCATTACATAAGCCAAAAACCCAAAAATCCCTAAAAAGGGGTAGAGATCCTGCGATCTCCACTTCAAATTGCACTCTATATTTGACAGTCTATTGAAGTCCCAAAATAGGTCAACCATGACCAAGGATCCTCAAAACTTGGTCAAGGTCCAACAGGAAGTTATGGCTACACTTCGCTCAATGAGAGAAATAATATATTATCTATATCGAAGAATTCACAAGTTTGGTTAAGGAGAATCTTCAGTAAAAGATGAAGGAGGAGGTGAAGGTGGAGGACCTGTAGAACCCTCTTCACCATCATCCTCATCATCATCTACCAATATATAAAGTGAACATTATTCACACAAAAAGAAGTTCACTAAGAAGTATTCTCATGCTCATAATTTCCCTTTATTGAAAACATATGTCAAGTTCGAATTGTTGATTTATGATGGAGAATTGAATGCAGAAAAGTTGGACAATTGGATAAACAAAATAGAGGTATATTTCAAGGTACAAAATATCGTGGATGACACTGCAAAGATACAATTATCTATTATTCGTCTGGGTGGCACAACTTTGATATGGTGGGAGAGTAAGACACAAGTTGATATCATTCAATAGGGTAAAGTAATTTCTTCTTGGTATGAATTTACTACTGCAATAAGAAAACTATTTTATCCATTATCTTATGTACAAACTCCAATTATGGAATGAAAACATCTCAGACAAGTCAAGGGGAAAATGTTCAATTATATACATAGGAATTTAAGAAGAAAGAATTATATTTAGGAATTATATTATATACTCAAGATAGTCTTCTAAATTATATTGGTGGCATGCACTCCTATCTTGGACACACTATCTTGATTTTTAACCCTACTAATAATGATGAAGTGTCAGTACAAGCTACTCATATGGAGGCTACTAAGGGAAAACAAGTGATTGAAGATAAGAATCCACACAAGTTCAAAAAGAAACTGAAAGGAAAATGGAAGATTAAGAAGTTGGATACGGTAAAGAAAGTTGAAGACAAACCTACATGTTCTCACTATAAGAGAAAGGGGCATGAGGAAGCGCAGTGTTGGAAGTTGCATCCAAAATTATGACCAAATAAGTTCCAGGATAAGGAGAAACAAAACATTGTTGCATCGGTTCAATAGGATCTTGGATCTGATTCAGGAGATGAATCTAAGACCATGGAAATAGGAAGCAAAGGTATATCTTCCACCAATTCTAATTCTTCAGTTTAATCTTCTCAATTGGAAAGTGTTCTTGATCAAAAGAAAAGAAGCAAGCTTTTTCATGTTAGGGTTGTAGTTAAGCATACAAAGATAGATACTTTGTTCGACAGTTGATTTTAAGTTATCTTAACATATGAAGAAATAGTTAATAAGTTGGGTTTAAATAAAAAACCTCATTGAAAACCGTATCCATTAGGTTGGTTGTGTGACGATGCTAAGTTGCAGGTGAAAAAGCAGTGTAAGATCATATTTGAAATTACAACTAAGTTCTTTGATGAGGTTTAGTTAGATGTTGTGTCTCTTGACATTTTTGGCATTGTCTAAGGTAGTCCATATCTATTTGAAGGGAAAGCTATGTTTTATCATGAAGAGAATAAATATCACTTTTTCAAATATGGGGTTGAATTTATTCTCAGAGTTCATCATATCAAAACTAATGTTTTTTAGTATGCACAGGGAAAATGAAGAGACGCATTAATGCAAGTAAAAATTGTGTTCTCATGGTGATGAAACAAAAATAATATATATTATATGCTTTATCAGGTTGTGATCCATATCATAAACAGGAGTTGGTAAATATCATTTCTAACTATGATGGGTTATTTTAGGAACCTACAGGGTTTCCTCCTAAGAGGGAGGTTGAACATAAAATTTATTTGTAGTAGGATGTTCCTCTTCCTAACATTGGTATGTATAGGTCATCAATGATAGAGAATGTCGAGATAAAGAAGAAACATCGGGAGTTGCTTGATAAAATAATCATCAATCCAAGTTCCTCTCAGTGTGGATCTCCTATTGTATTAGCTTCAATGAAATACAATACATGGAGGATTGTATTTACTTTTAACCACTGAAAAAGATTATGATAAAGTACATATATCCTCTTCCTAGAATTGATGATTTATTGGAATATTAAAGAATGTTGTTTATTTCACTAATATAGACTTGAGAAGTGGTTACCATCAAATCATAATTGCAGAAAGTGATATATGGAAAACTACTTTCAAGACAAAGCAGGGATTGTTTGAATGGTTGGTTATGCCATTTAGTTTATGCAATGTACTTGCAACATTTATGAGGGTAATGAATGATGTATTTAGGCATTACATAGATGACTTTATCATTGTCTACTTAGATGCTATTTTTATCTTTAGTCGAATATGGGAAGATCATATAATGCATTTCAAGATAGTCTTTGAAATCTTGAAGAAGGAGAAATTGTATATAAAGATTTCTAAATGTGAGTTTGGAAAACATTCTATGGAATATTTGGGTTACATTGTAGGGAATGGTCAGCTAAATATGGATCTCGAAAAATTAGAAGTTATTATGAAATGGCCCAAGCCAACTACTACCACAGAAGTCAGGAGCTTCTTAGGATCAGTAAAATACTAGAGGAAATCCATTGCTAATTTGTCTTTCATAGCATCTACTCTGCATGCATTAACAACTGTAAAATGGGTCTTTCAATGGGGAGGAAAGCAGTAGAGAGCCTTCGAGACATTAAAGGAAAATATAATCATCAGACCAATTTTGGCTTTACCAGATCTACAATAGCCATTTGAGATTCAAACCAATGCAAGTGGATATTCCATGGGAGTAGTTTTCATGGAACAAGGTAAGCCTATATGTTATCATTCTGAGAATTTTACTCAAGAAATAATTAACTATCGAACATGTTACAATTCTAGAATTTGTAAATAGAAAATTAATTTTTGACAAGAGATTTCTACTTTCCAGCCAAAAAGGAACTGACATGATGGTTGTAATAATTGTTATTATCATGTTATTCCTTTCAAAAGGAAATCATTATTATAAAATCTTTTCACGGTAAATAAAATCATTAGTCAGTCAAATCGCATATCTAATTTTCAGGAAATTATATCATTAAATATTTTAAAACATGTTTGAAAGGTCTTGTATATGATTGCAATGATGGATAACAATTATTTATGTTATATTTGTATAGAATGAAACTCAAAAGATCATTGTGATTTTTATGTTCCCTGTTAATTAACTTTTATAGGTTTCTTTACGACAAGTTCCACACCATTTTTGTTGAAAGATCCTAAGGAAATGCAGTAAAGAATCTTATAATAGCTAATTTAAACTGAGAAATCTTTGTTTTCCTGGTGAAAATTGAATCAGTTTTGTTGTAAACAATTATATATATTTTTTATTTTCTATTTTTAGTAGCAGTGTATATAATTTCAGGATTTTACATGTTTAAATTGTACATGCTTTTGTTTCAAGGTGAAATTAAGTCGATAATGATTTTGGAAATATTGATTGTATTATTTATTTTATTGAAGTCTTTAGTATTTGATCGGAAAATATTTGAAGTGTTGGTTTTGCGGAAGTTCGAATGTAGAAATTTAATGCGGAAAAATTGGCAGAATTGCTCTCATCTGATCGTCTAACATGGTGACAAATCAATGGCCAGCCCAAAGTTTGGGATTGTAAGTTCCGTGTTATTTTGTTTCCATTCATGGTTCCATTTCGTATTTCAGGATGTCGATTTTCTTGTTCATTTAAATATCCCGAAGTACAAAATCCTGAGAGTCATGGTTATGTTTTGAGGGATTCATTTCCTATTATCATAATTCTATCACACAAAGTTCCTTGTCGGATTTTGGGATGTTTTTCTTTAAGTTATTCACATATATTATATTATGAAATCTGATATCCGAGAATTAAGTTAATATGAAATTAACCCATAATAAAGGATTAAATAACCTTTATTAATGCATAATAATGTTTTAATTCATTACCATATGATTGTCAACGTGTCCTATGCCACCTAGAAATACTGCCTTGTGGTGACACATGTCATCTATACTTTGAGTCCCATGTTATCATATGTGATGTCATTCATCCACATAATCATTTGGTTCTCATTTCTCGATATGTTTGATTTCTTCTATCCAATACACCCAACAACCCAAATCTCGATGATTAAGAATTAAACATGGATTATATTAATAAAACTTGATTATGATTAATTGATTATAATTATGGCTCCATATAAGAATCTTTTCTTTACAGATGTTTGACCTTTCTCATATGATAATCTTGAAGCTCGAAGAGCCAAGAATCAAGGTTTATGGTGGTAACTAAAGGTAATTAGTCCATATTTTGGGAAAATAGTGTGTTGTCCGGTAATTAATGCACCAAATTTTAATTGATTAAAATTTATCATTTGCATGTGAAATAGTTAATGTCGTATTTATGAAGACTTGTTTTTCTTTTTAATCTGATTTAAATTTCCATATGCCCTTGAATTCACACTCATAACATATTTGTTTGCAAAAAGAACAATTGTTGATCTAGAACTCATGGTACCATGCAAAGGAAAGAAGCTAACACAGGTGGAGGAGTCGAACCCAAATTCTAATATTTTGTCAGATACCACTACTAGAATTACAGACAATACTAAGATGTGGGCACAAGTGTATAGGATTTTTGAATTTGAGGAGTCTCTAGGTTTAGAAGATGAAGGGGATGAATAATATGTGTCGCCAAATGAATATAAGAAAGTCACTCAATCAGAACTGCACAAAATCGCACCAAGGCCAAGACTATTACCTTATATAGACATGGTTTGATGGGTTTTAGAGCATGTTGATTTATCAACCAGGACCATTTATAATCATCAAAGATCTATTGTTGGATCCTTCAGGCTGGATGATTTTTGAGTAATGTATAAACTTTCCAAAAACCCAAAGCATACATATAATTCTCAATTCATTCAAGAATTTAAAGGGAAAGAGTGCACTCAATATGATAAAAACGTGCATGATATTTTCAGAGAGTGGTGGGGCGACAAAAGAAAATCTAGGGTAGATATCCATCGTATATATTATACTTCCTCTTGTGATGCACATGTTATGTACATGGCCATGATGTTGTGTAGGCTATTTGGTAATAAGGATCCTGCACATTTTAGTGTAGAATGGGTTCCAATCATGCATGAGGTTGTAGAGGATGTTTCTTTCAATTGAGGAAAATTGTTGTCAAATAAGTGGACCAAGCATATTAAAAACTATAAAACCCTACAATCGAAAGGAGAATAGGATCCCTTTTATATGTCTATATATATATATTAGATTCCATATGTTTCAAAACTCCTTTCTTTTTCTTAAAAAATAAAATTTTCAATCAATTATTCCAAGCATTAATACTCCTATAAATAGTATTGAATCTTAGGAGAAGTCTAGTTCTATTGGATATCCTATCTTGTTATTGACTCCTATAAACTATATTTCGAGAGAAAAATGTTCTAAAGTATCTTATGTGGATGAATTCACCCCTATAGAACCAAAGGAGATGCCTACTGCAAATTTTTTCTTCAACAAGAAAAGAAAAGTTATTGTTCAGGGAAAAAATCAGAAAAAAAGATGGTTCAATGGAAATGAGGCAAAGGATCTTATATGATGGACAAGGGAAAAATAATCAAGAATTTTCAAAGAATATGGCAGAGAATTTAGGATCTTTTGCAGTAGCAAATCAATGGTTAGTAAATGTTTATAATACAAATCTTGATCAGAGGGATTATCAAATTGGCCAGCTACAAGAAATCCTAAAGCAGAAAGATGTAGATATTGAAAAGCAAGCCATTTCTAGGGTAATTCAAGTTCAACAACAATATCAACAACAAATGAAATAATTGGAAGAAAAACTGAAGAGAGAGAGACATCAAATATAGAAAACATTGAATGACACTCTTTCTCAAAAAGAAGAATTGATTACTCAATTGCAAGCCTAGGTTAAAAATATTCTTATACATGTTCCTTCTTTTGAGAAACAAACTTTGGAGATTAATAATGAACTAAAATTAGCTAAGGAAAGATTCTATAAAAGATTGGAAATCGTTCAGAAGAAATATCTTATCATCAATGATTCATTGAAAGTTATTGTTGATAGAGAAAAAGAGTTAGTATCATCTCAACACAAGTTTCAAGAATTTTTGTCTTGGAAGCATAATGTTACTATAGAGGGCATTGTTAAATGCCCAGAATTAGAACAATTAATAGGAGAAATGGCATTGAAAACATGGGAACTCAATTTGGAGGAAAGAAAAATATTGTCCAGAGAGGTAAAAGTTGCATGTATAAATGCCTTGTTAGCAGTAGATGTTGAAATAAATGAAATTGACCTTAGGGATTTCCACTCTTTTATTGAAACAATCAATGTAAAGGAAAAGATGAATAATTTGGAGAAGAAAAAAGAAAAGAATAAATAAATCATCATGTACGTAAATCAAATAAATTTGCAAGTTATAAATCAATTATTGATGGAAAAAAAATTTACAGTGTCAAAATACCAAGCAATCTGCACTCAAAATTCAACGAAGTTTACCTTTGTTCCATAGAAAAGTTTACAACTTTGAATTTAATGTGTGTCTGGAGATTCCTAAATTCATAGTTGTATTACTAAAAATGCATGCTCGGAGAAAATATCAGCAAGAAACACAAGTGTCTACAAGCAAGAAAATGGGAGACAAGTCATGAAATGGCCAACAAATAAATTTCTAAAGATTGGGTAGATGAACAAATTATATTTCTTTGTAGTATTTAGTTTTGAGAATCTATATAGAATTAGTTGAGTTTAAGGGATTTTTCCAATTTTGATGTAATTATTTTTGTTTTAGTATTAATGAGTTGTATGGAGTCTAGAAACTCGGGTTCTAACAAAATTTTGGTTACGGAAAGAATTGTATAAACATACAATTGTGGTAAATGAAAAGGACTTTTTGAGCCTTAATGTCATAGGAGATTTTAAACAAAGAACTTCACTTTTTGCATAAATATATGAGATTATGGTTCTTATCTCTTTAATTTGTGTTTTCCTTATGTGTTGTTACATATGTTTTCATAATTCACTTTTTTCAAATTATTGTGTTTGAGTTGTGAATGGTTGCAATTTAGTACGAATTCTACTGCAGTTTATCTATTAAACTTTTATTCGGGTATGGTCTTTCCTCTATCCTGTTGTGAGAAAGATAAAACCTATATCTATATGATCTGTTTATCATTTTTTTTAATAAAATTCATAACATAGACACATTTCTTGTTATTTCTACTATTGAAATTAAAGTGAGATTTATCTTAACTGGATACCTTACTTTGTTTTTCATTTTTTTTAATCGGAATTCTTCTTCTCATCTTTTGATAATTTATAAAAGTATTAAAGAATGAGATATGGCCTCTATATTTCTAATTATTAAAATTATTGAAATATCATACTTATTTTTAAGGAAAAAAAACATTGTAAAATCAAATATTGTTTATTTTGAGATGATCTAACATTGTTTTTTGAGCCACAAACAATCTCAGGATTAACACAACATATGATAAGGAATTGTATGCATTGGTACACAGTGTTAAGAAATGGAATAATTACTTAATGGGAAAGGAGACAATAATTCATATAGATCACCAACCATTACAGTATTTGCAGTCATATACCAAGCTACAACAATCACGAAATGTCAGGTGGATGGGTTTCTTACAACAATTTCATTTGATTATAAAGTATAAGAAATGTATTCATAACAAGGTTCCAGATATGTTATGAAGACCAGTGATCAATGCATCTGCAATCATTGTTGGTGTTACTTCACACACACCTAGGATTTCATTTTCCTAAGGTTTTTCCTTGTTTATTAGTCATTATTCAGTCTCCTATATTTTAGGAAAAATATTCCTCTAGGGAGAATATTCTCTTCAATTTTCACTTCAGTTTGATCAGCTGAGTGAAGTGTGGATGCTACATTGGGGTTATCACCATGCAGCATTGGGATCATCATAAACTAATGTGCATTGTCCTTGGTATCATCACCATACTAGAGAATTACCCATGATTCCTTGATCTCCTCCTCACTTCACTATGTTTCAGTCAGTTAACTAAAGACTAATAGACTAGTTAACTCAGTTAGGTGGAAGTTCACTCTTGTAACTTCCCAAGAGACTAGAATAGGTGGCAATTTACTCCTGTAACTGATGTTGTGTGTCTAGATCACTCTAGACCACCACTTTGGTGCATTGGATTCTCATATAGTGCACATTGGTTGAGTTATACAGAGTATATCATCTATAAATTATTCATTGTTCTTTTGGTTAATGAGAATTCTTCCATTCTTTCTCTCTTAATTCTTCTTTCTCAATTTCTCTCTACAAATGTGTGTGTTATTTTCTATCTAGATATATTTTATGTAGATTCAACACATTTACATGGTATCAGAGACAACATAATTCTAAGTAAAAGACACACCGAATTATTTTTGCAGGTACAAAAGATTGAAGACAACAGAAATATGGAATTCCCAAAAGAACTCATTCTAACACCTTATAATTAGTTTACATGGAAGGAGAGGATAATCATGCATCTTCGAACTAGAGGATTGTCCAGGTTAACTATTAACACAGAAACAAAACCAATTTCATCCATAGAAAATCCAAGTAACTAAATCGAATGGATGAAGCATTCAAAACAATTTGCAGATTCATTTATCCCGATCTCCTTTTTCACATATCTTCCTATAAAACCCCCAATGAAGCCTGGACCACCATGGAAAGGATATTTGGAAAATAGGATGAGATGAGGGGACACATGCTCGAGGTGGAATTGGTCACATTGGATCCAAAAATATTCGACAATCTCCAATATTTCTTTACAAAATTTAAGGATTTAATATCGCAACTCAAGACTTGCGAGGTTGATAAATCTAAGGAGGAGAAACAAATGGTTCTCACCATTCTCTCCAAACTTGGTCCTGAATTCTTAGTTTTCATATCCACATTCCATTCAGTCAAATCCACCTGGAATATGCCTTCTCTTGAGGAATTTATTGAATCCTTGACACAAGAGTAGACCAAGCTCATCAACATGGGAAAAATCAAAGGCCCAAAGGTGCATTCACTTATTGTGCAAGATGGTAGTGGTCATCAACATCATAAATATAGAGAAATTTGGCAAAGGAAAGACTCAGAGAGCTTCCTCTGCACTAGATCTGATCCATAGTGACCTCATGGGCCCTTTTCCGCATCCATCAATCACAAAGCAATGTGCGTTCTCATTTTTGTTGATGATTTCTCATGTTTCACATGGATTTTATTTCATAGGAAAAATTGAGAGGTCTTTCAACACCTCGAATATTTCAAAGTTGTGGTTGAGAAAGAGTCAAGAAAGAAAATAAAAATCCTTCGAACTGATAACGGGGGAGAGTATGTCAACCATGAGATCCAAAATCTTTGTCATGAGGCAGGGATTTAGTTGCAGCACACAACTCCCTATAATCCGCAACAAAACAAAGTTTTTAAGAAGAAAAATAGATCTCTAAAAGATATTTCCTCTTGCATGCTACATGCAAATTCACTTCCACAGAGCCTAGGGGCTAAAGAACTTAATTGTGAAACCTACATACAAAAATGATATTCTCGTAGATATGTGAATGATAAGAACCCCTACGAGGGTTGGAGCGGCCTCAAACTAGAAGTGAACCACTTTCATATTTTTGATTCACGTACATGGGCCCAGATTCCCTCTGAAAAAAGGAAGGCACTTGATCCACATAGCACTAAGTGTATTTTTATTAGATACCCTAATGATGTGAAGGGATACAGACTCATTGATATTTCCTCAGACTGGCTCATCATTGAGCATAGTGTCCAATTCGAGGAAAGTGTCTCACATGTACCTCAATAGTTGCATGACAACACCTTTTTTCTTCCACCTGTCAGAGATGATGAGCATGCACATGTCAAATCTTCTTCAGAGAAGAGCTCTGATTTAGAGGATTCAGATGATCTAGATAGAGAGTCAGTACAATCAGATGTAGAGTCAATGCATCCATATGTAGATGTAGAGTTAGAGTAGAGGCCCAAGTGGGCCCAGACTACTCTTCAGGATGCAGAGGATATTTTTTGTGATCTAGACGATACTAGGAGGTCTCGATCTTATTTCTAGGAGCCTCCTCTTGCACTCACTGCCACTGAACCATTTCCACCCAAGAATTTTTTCTTGGTTCAATCTTTCGATCCACAGTCTTATGGTGAGGCTGTTGGATATCCCTTTTGGGAATCTTCCATGCAGGAGGAGTACAACTCCCTCCTCGAGAACCAAACTTGGGATTTGGTTCCCCTTCCTTCTGAAAGGAAAATTTTCAGGTGTAGATGGGTCTACACAACCAAGAGAGTAGCAAATGGACAGATTAGAAGATACAAAGCCAGGCTTGTTGCCAAAGGCTTATAGTAGGTGAATGGCATTGACTATGATGAGACCTTTTCTCCAGTAGCGAAGATGGATTCCATACGATTGGCACTTGCCATTACGAAAACAAAGGGATGGGAAGTCCATGAGATGGACGTGAAGAATTCATTTCTTCATGGTGATCTCTCTGAGGATATGTATATGGAGAAGCCCCAAAGATTTATGTAGGATTCATCTTTGTTCTTTTGATTGAACAAGTCTCTTTATGGCCTCAAGTAGGCTCCGAGGGCATGGTATTCGAAGATGGAATCCTACTTGTTTTTACAAAACTGTATATGTTGTAAATCAGACCTGAATGTCTACATGCTCAGGACGGTTGATTCACTTCTAATCTTAATTCTGTATGTTGATGATTTTTTGATCAGCGGTTGGTCGACTTCAACAAATTTTGCAGTCAAGAGGATTCTACATGACAGTTTATTGATGACAAACATGGGTCTGCTACACTTCTTCCTTGGACTCGATATTAGCCAAGATGTATCTGGAATCAAATTGTCTCAGGCAAAGTATGCACAATATATCCTTGAGATATTTCACATGACAGACTGCAAGTATACTCTGACTCCTTTCCTATCAGGAGTCAAACTTGAGGATGGCGTGGACTCCACTGGTTGAAAGAACACTATAAATACAACTAGTGGGGAGCTTGTTGTATCTCACACACTTTAGACCAGACCTCTCCTATGCAGTTGGCATAGTTTCCAAGTTCATGCAGGAGTCACATGAGATACATTGGAAGGCTGCAAAGCATATCCTTTTATACATACAGGGAACCATCACCTTTGGGATTCATTATGTAGTAGACTCTACATTGGACCTCATCCGGTTCAATGATTCTGACTAGGCTGGAGATAGCACTAATCATAATTCCACATATGGCTACTCACTCAGTCTTAGTTCTGGCCCTATCTGTTGGTTGAGAAATAAGTAGGCTTATATTTCTCTATATTCAGCCGAGGCAGAGTTCAAAGGGGTATTTAACATAACCATTCAGGCTATGTGGCTACAACATTTTCTCACTAAGTTGGGAATTCCATTTCATCGATTGATATTCATCTAGTGTGACAACCATAGCACTCTGAAGTTCTGCAGAGATCCAGTTCATAGGAATCAGACAAAACACATCGAGATCCACATGCACTACATCTGGGACTTAGTACATGAGGGGATCATCGACCTAAAGTTATGTCCTTCAACATAATAAATTGTTGACATCTTCACCAAGACCTTCACTAGGAAGAAGTTCCACTCTCTACGCAGTCATCTTGGAGCGAAGGACACAGTTTCTTAGCAACTGTCAGTTCTTCTTTTTACATACATTGTACCTTGAGGGGGGGCTTTTCCCATGAGTTTTTCCCTATTTCCTTTATTTATTTCAGTGTATATTTTGTATTTGGGTACCTAACATGGCCTCGTTGTTGGGACCCATTCTTTATTTTCACCATAGTGATGTCCAGGGGGGCTATTGGAGTTACTTCACACACACCTAGGATTTATTTTTCCTAAGGTTTTTCCTTGTTTATTAGTCATTATTCAGTCTCCTATATTTTAGGAAGAACATTCCTCTAGGGAGAATATTCTCTTTAGTTTTCACTTCAGTTTGATCAGTTGAGTGGAGTCTAGATGCTACATTGGGATTATCACCATGCATCATTGGGATAATCACCATGTAATGCACATTTTCCTTTGTATCATCACCATAATAGCACATTACCCATGATTCCTTGACCTCCTCCTAACTTCACTTTGTTTTAGTCAGTTAACTAAAGACTGATAGACTAGCTAACTCAGCTAGGTGGTAGTTCACTCTTGTAATTGCTCGAGAGACTAGACTAGGTGGAAGTTTACTCCCATAACTATTGCTTTGTGTCCAGATTACTATATACCACCACTATGGTGCATTGGCTTCTCATTCAATGTGCATTGGTTAATGATAATTCTTCCATTCTTTCTCTCTTGCTTCTTCTTTCTCAATTTCTCTCTGCAAACTTGTTTGTTATTTTCTAACTAGATATTTTTTGTGTAGGTTCAACACATTTACAATAATAAGGTATAATCCCTTAGCTCATGAAATTTATGTTGAACAATATGCTAGGGATGATGATTTTAAATATTTGTATGAAGCATTAACTTGTGGCAATCAGCAGCTATATTATCATGTGCATGACAATTTGTTATATCATCTTGGAAATGTTTGTATACCCAGGGATGAAAGATAAAATGTAATTAGATAATCTCATACATCTCTCATTTATGGTCACTTTGGGACTGGTAAGACAATAACACAGTTACAAAGATATTTTTATTGTCCTCAAATGAATGAGACAATTTCCAAGCATGTAAAAGGGTGTGTTGTGTGTGCCACAAGAAAACCTAGTAACAGAAAGTTGGGATTATATATGCCACTTCCAGTACCTTCTCAACCATGGGAAATTATCTCCATGGATTTTGTAGGGGGGGTTTCGATGTCCAAGACATGTCATGATTATTTATATGTCATCGTGGATAGATTGAGTAAGATGTGTATCTTAATTTCATGCGAGAAATATGTCGCAGTTGAAAAAAAAAACACATATGTTCTTTGCTAATGTTTGGGTTCTTTTTGGGTTTCCTACATCTATTATATTATATCAAGACTCTCAATTTTGGGGGAATTTTTGGTCTCATTTATGGGATATAATTGGAAACTAAGTTAAATAAAAGAACAACTTTTCATCCACAGATAGATCGACAAGCAGAGGTGGTAAACAGAACAATGATACATTTAATTCAACGATACTACAACAAGCATACTAAATTATGGGATGAACAATTTGCTTATGTACAACATGCTTATAATAATTTCATGCATTCTTCTACTCAGAGAAACCCTTTTCAAGTATATTTGGGGTACTTACCTAAATCAGCTATGGATTTTTAGTTTGGAGAATTAAGTAAAGAAGATGGACGAGATGATACAGATAAAGTTAAGCGGTTCATTCAAAGGATCCAGCAGGTACATCAAGCAGTACAGGAACAATTGGATAAGAGAAAAGCCAAATATAAGGCTAGGCATGATAAACATCGGGTCAATCATCAGTTTAAAGTCAGTGATTAAGTATGATTACATATCAACAAGGACAGAATGAAGGTTGAAGGTAAAAAGCTCGAGCCAATTCGATATGGTCCATTTAATATCTTGATGAAGATTGGTACTAATTCATTTCATTTAGATCTACCATGTTACATGAAAATGCATTCAGTGGTCAATGTTGAGAATTTGAAAATTTATGAGCCTACTATGATTATGGATGAAGATGAAAGTATTTAGATTCCGACAGTTGATGATTTTTCTCCAAAATACTTATATGAGCTACAGGAAGATGTTATTCTCGACAAAATAATCATGAATTCATAGCAAGGTGATGTGGAATATCTCCGAGTTGGTCTTAAATGGGTAAAACCAAGAAAAGAAAAGTGGATCAAGATTGGGAAAGTGAGGTATATTAACCCTCACTTAGTTGCCGAGTAATCAAAACTTTTGGTGGTCTAAAAGGATTCCAATGGGGAGGACTGATACATGAGGATATGGAACATTCACAGAGGTCCAGGAGGTTCTAGAATGCTCATAGAGGTCTATGAGGATTCAGAAATGCTCAAAATTTTATATTCTCAAATTCTCTCAAAAACAACATTATCGCATTAAGCCTGGAAATATCTTTCCAATGGTGCAAAAATCACCTCAAATGGATTTTTTATGAAAAATTTATAGCCGGTCAAAGTTTTGGACAAACTAGACAAAAAAGTCAAAGTCAAAGGTGACACATGTCACCACTGGAAGAGTGACATGTGGCATATATGTACAGAACCATACGGTGATGATGTGGCAACACCACAAGATGCTATGTGGTATATCGTACAGTTGAGTTGGCAAAGTGACATGGAAACCATACAAGCATAAGTGGATTAATCATATGGAAACATGTGGCATGGTCTACGCAGGTGGAAAAATTAGAGGTTGTCATATGGAAACCTCCCACTTCTATGGTTAATGTATAACAAAATTATAGGGGGGAGATGGGGGTCGAACCTGTGACCTCCTATAGCTCTACAACAATGCCCTTTTTCCATTGCACCACTCATTTGGATTTTAACCATATACATTTTAACTATTATTTAAGCTTTGGTAAATGTTTATTCGGAGGGAAAAGGGTCGAGCGATAAATCCCCTGGACCATGGTTTATTTGATTTCCATGTAACCAATACCTATATCAGTGCGGGATGTTTTGAATATTGGTTAAAACCATAACTATATTAATATATAGTTTTAACCAAATACCATAATATATGGCGTGGTAGATGGGGTTTGATCCTGCAAATTTCCATATAGCATGCCAACATTTTAACCAATGCCCCCAATGTGCCTTTTTTTTATGGAAGACCAACAATAAAATATTAAAAATTTCCAAAGGTTTCACATGGAGGTTAGGGCATATGCCCTATTTAACCAACATGCGGACCGAGGCACCAACACACATGACAGAGTACGATTTGGGTCTCTAAGTTCATACTAGGGGTATCTATACTTTGGGATTACATTGTAATACATGCCAAGGGGTTTCTTAACAAAATTATATGAATTTTATACTCATTGTTCTCATAATTTTGCAAGGAATTCACTGGTGCACTATGTTTATGAGTTTGAGCAATATGTAGAAAGGTCATTGTAAAAAAACAAGCATTTGAGCATTAATAAAGTGGTCTCAATTGGAGGTGGACCAAAATATGTAGCCCAAATTGATTAAACTTAGTTAACAAACTTGTGAATTGGATTTTGGTATTGTTGTTCTATTTTCGCTCAGTTATATTGCAAGTTGTTTATTGCTAAAATGGATTTGGATAGATAAGTAGCTTCACATGTATTATGCAATCAGTCAAATGATCACTATTATTTCAAAATCAAGTTAGATTTTTATGTGACTTAAATGATAATTATCATCTAAGGATTTTTTGGATCACCCAAGGAGGTTTTGTCTTGGTCATAGACCAAAACAAGGTCATCTTCAGAGAAGATCCTTAAGTGCACAAAATTTTCATACTAATTCTTAACTCATTTCTTATATGACTCGTTTGCAGTGGAAGCATCATGATGTTTCTTGTCAAGATTTTCCAAATGAAAAAGGTGTTCTTCTAACTCAAAAGATTCAGGTAGAAGTTCTACGACAATCTTAAGATAAGATATTTCTCATTCATTCAGTAAGACTACCTACAATCCATGAACAAGTTGAAACAACGAAAATCTAGTAGTAGTCTTAACTGTAGTTCAGTGTGCCCTTAAATATGGATAGAGCATGATGTGCCAATTAGATTTACTCATGTTAAATTTATGGTAAAGAATGGTATTGAGAGACTTATTAACATCCTCAATTTTCTTGTTTACCTGTGGGTAATATGGTGACAAATGCTCCTTCCTAAAACCCAATTTTGATGCGAGCTCTGACATCATTTTGTTCTGGAAGTGATTGCTATGCTAAATAACAATATCTTTCAGTATTTCGAAATGATAAATCACCTGATTGAATATAAAAAGGGAAATTGTCTCACTATCACTTGAAAAGGTAGGCATGTCCTCCCCCCACTTTAAAAAGTAGTCGATGGCCATGATGATGTAACAATGCCCCCTAGTTGAAGGAGGGTGGAATGTCATGAAATCAACACCCCACTTAGTAAAAGGGTTGATGATGATGATTGGAAAAAGAGAAGCATGATGTGCATGCATATTATGAATAAAAAATTGACATTAATGACATTTTTTTACCACTTCGATACAATATTTGAAGATCGTCGGCCAAAAATATCTGGCACGCAAGATTTTATGGGTTGTTTCCAATCCCTAGGGATGACCTCCACATGATCCACTATGAGAGTCATTTAAAATGAAATCCACTTCTTCATTATCCAAACAATGATGTAAAATCAAGTCTAGACCATGGTGATCCAAGGTATCACCAATGATGAGATAGTCTTTTTACTGATGGTGAATGAATCGTCGCTCATCTCTCAAATAGTGCAGGAAGAACTTCAAATTATATAGATATATACGAATGTATCCATACCAAGGATAATTATAATATATCAAGAAGATGTATTCATCCATAAAGGAGTCCTCAAAATGTTCTTCCTTGTCTTCCCTAGGAAACTCTGACATCAATTCCGCAAAAACAAGTGACTTTTTGGACTTTGCCAACATGGAGTCTAAGTCAAATTCTTGCAAAAAAAAAATTCCATTTGTTGAATTTATCTATGATAATACAGTGAATAAATACCTGGAAAGGATTAACATCCATGATAATAGCAGTTTTATGAAGGAGAATGTAATTTCAGAGTCTCTCGACAACAGAGACAACTGCCAAACATAACTTCTCAACGTGAAAATATCGCAACTCAACATCGACCAAACCATGAATTAGGTAATAAATGACATTTTCAGCAAGTACAACATCTTCTTGCACCAAAACGATACCCACGGTTGATTCAGACGCCGCCAGGTACAACAATAAGTCACTAGTAAAATCAGGTGGACTAAGGAGAGGGGCAGACATTAAATCCTTTTTTAATGCATTGAAATATATTTACGCTTAAGTATCCTATTCGAAAGGGACCTGGTTTTTCAAAAAATGCATGAAACCCTTAGTGATCTCGAAGTAGTTAGCGATGAAACGACGAAGGAAAATTTATTTTCCTTAGAGACTCTAAAGTTGACGAATAGTGCACAGGGGAGGAAACTGAACTATTGCCTCAAACTTTAAAGGGTCCACCATGATCCATTTGTTTGAAATGATAAATCCAAGGAGATGCCCCGAAGTAACACAAAAAGTGTTGGTTGTGGAGCTTGATTATCTTCCTGATTTAGAGGTTTGTTTCAGTCATGCTTGGACCCCATTCCCTAACGAGGGGAGTGTGGGGGATCCCCGCCCCCCCCACAATTTTCACCATGGGGGTCCAATAGGGGGGGTTGTGATCATTTTTGTAGCCCCCCCTTGGCAAGGGATTTGGGGCAGCACCCCCGAAGTGAAATATTGGGAAACATTTCCTTGTAAAATATTGTAATTTCTTATTCAATCTAGACCATTCATTATAAGGTCGCAAATCTAACGGTAGAATTTATTTTAGGTATTTCTTCCCTAAAAGGAAACCCTCTTTTATGAGGAAATTTTATTGTGGATGTGTATTATAGAGAACATTTTATTCTGAGAGAGGAAACTATGAGAAAAAGAAGAGGAAGTTACAACGGCTGTGTTGTAGGTTGTATCCCTTCATTTTGTTGGATAATAAAAAGGAATGGCCTACAAATTTCTCTAGTGGACATATCCCACACTGGGTGAACCACGTGTAAATGTGTTGAACCTGCATAGAATAGATATATCTAAAAAATGATACACACATTTGCAGAGAGAATTGGAAAAGAAGAAGAAGGAGAGAAAGAATGGAAAAAATTATCATTAACCATAGTGAATAATGAATAATTTACACATCATATACTCTGTATAACTCAATGAGTTCGAATTGAGGTGAACCAAGTCACCATAGTGGTGGTCTAGAGTGATATGGACACACACCAACAGTTATGGGAGTGAACTGCCACCTATTCTAGTCTCTCAGGCAGTTACGGGAGTGAACTGCCACCTAGTTGAGTTAACTAGTCAACTAGTCTTAAGTTAACTGACTGAAAAGAAAGTAGTGAGGAGTTAACTCAAGGAATCAAGGCTAATGTGCCACTTTGGTGATGATACCAAGGCAAGGTCGAATTATCATGGTGATGATCCCAATGTTGAATGGTGATGATCCCAATGTTGCATGGTGATGATCCCAATGCAACATCTAAACTCAACTCAACTAGTCAAACCAAAGTGTGAACTGAAAGAGAATATTATCCAGGTGGAATATTCTCTCCTAAAATATAGGAGACTAGATAATGACTAATTATGAGTAATAAACAAATAAAAACCTTAGGAAAAATAAATCATAGGTGTGTGTGAAGTAACTCAACCAGCCCCCCTGAACAACACTATGGTGAAAATAAATATTGGGTCCCGGCAATGCGGCCATGTTAGGTACACAAGTACAAAAGATACACTGAAAATAAAGTGAGGAAAGAGGGAAAACCTCATGGAAAAAACCCCCCCTCAAGGTACAATGTATGTAAAAAGAATAAATATAGTTGCTAGGCAACTATGTCCTTCACTCCAAGATGACCTCGCAGAGAATGGAATTTATGTTCAGTGAAGGTCTTGGTGAAAATGATGATCGTCTGTTCTGCTGAAGGATAGAACTGTAAGTCAATGATCCCCTTGTGTACTAAGTCCCGGATGTAGTGCATGTGGATCTCGATGTGCTTCATCCTCTGCCTCTGAACTGGATCTCTGCAGAACTTCAAAGTGCTCTGGTTATCACACTAGATGACGATCGACCAATGAAACTGAATGCCCAACTCAGTGAGAAAATGTTGTAGCCACATAGCCTGAATGGTTATGTTAACTACCCCTTTGTACTCTACCTCAGCTGAAGATAGAGAAATGGAAGCTTTCATCTTGCTCGACCAACATATAGGCCCGGAACCAAGACTAAGTGAGTAACCAGATGTGGACTTGCGATCAATATTATCACCAGCCCAATCAAAATTAGCAAACCCAATGAGATCTAATGTCTACTGCATAATGAATCCCAAATGTGATGGTGCCCTGTACGTATCGAAGGATACGCTTTGTAGCTTTCCAATGTAGCTCATGCAGCTCCTTCATGAACCTAGAAACTACGCCAACTGCATATGAGAGGTCTGGTCTGGAGTGTGTGAGATACAACAAGCTCCCCACCAGCTGTCTATACAGTGTGCTATCAACCAGTGGAGTCTCCTCGCCATCCTCAAGTTTGACTCCTGATAGGAAAGGAGTCGAAGCAGACTTGTTGTCTGTCATGTGAAATCTCTCAAGGAGATCTCGTGCATACTTGGCTTGAGATATTTTGATGCTTGATGCATCCTAACTGATCTCAAGTCCAAGGAATAAGTGTAGCGGACCCATGTTCGTCATCAAAAACCTGTCATGAAGAATCCTCTTGATTGTAGCTATCGCTGAAGTCGAGCAACCGGTGATCAGTAAATCATCAACATACATAACTAAAAGTAGAATTGAATCAGCCATCTTGAGCATGTATACATTTGGGTCTGATCTACAACATACAAAGTTCTGTGAAAACAGGTAGGAGCCCATCTTGGCATACCATACCCTCGGAGCCTTCTTGAGGCCATATAGTGACTTCTTTAGTCGACAAACCAAAGATGAGTCTTGCATAAATCCTTGGGGTTGCTCCATGTATATCTCCTCAGAGAGATCACCGTGAATAAATGCATTCTTCACGTCCATCTGATGGACTTCCCATCCCTTGGTTGCCGCAATGGAAAGGGCCAATAGAATGGAATCCATCTTCGTACTGGAGCGAAGGTCTCATCATAGTCAATACCATGAACCTGCTAAAAGCCTTTGGCGAAAATCTTGGATTTGTATCTACTGATCTGTCCATCTGTTGTGCTCTTGGTCCTATAGGCCCATATGCATTTGACAAGTTTCCTCCCAGAAGGAAGGGGAACCAGATCGCAAGTCTGGTTCTCGAGGAGGGAGTTGTACTCCTCCTGCATGGCGGATTCCCAAAAGGGATTTCCATCATCCTTGCCATAAGAATTTGGATCTGAAGACTGAACCAAGAAACGATGCCTAGAAGGAAATGGTTTAGTGGTAGTGAGTGCAATAGGAGGCTCCTCGAAATCAGGTCGAGTCCTCCTAGTATCGGTTGGATCACCAACGAGATCCCCTGCATTCTGAAGAGTAGTTTGTGCCCACTTGGGCCTCTGCTCTGGCTCTGTAACTGCATCTATATGCTCTGACTTTGCATCTAACTGTACTAAATTTGAATCTAAATCAGAACTCTCATCTAAAGAAGAGTCATCATGTGCATGCTCATCATCTTGGACAGGTGGAAGAGTGAAGGTGTCTGCATGTGACTGTTGAGGTACATGCGAGACACTTTCCTCGAATTGGACACTGCACTCAATGATGAGTCGGTCTGAGGAAAGATCAATAAGACGATATCCCTTCACACCGTCAGGGTATCCAACAAAAATTCACTTAGTTCTCTGTGGATCAAGTGCCTTCCTCTTGTCATATGGAATTCGGGCCCATGCACGTGAACCAAAAATGTGAAATTGGGCCACTTCCGGTTTGAGGCCACTCCAAGCCTCATAGGGGATCTTATCCTTGATAGATCTATGAGGAGATCTGTTTTGGATGTATGTTGCACAGTTAAGTGCTTCGGCCCATAGTCTCTGTGGTAGTGACTTTGCATGCAACATGCAAGATGCCATCTCCTTTAGAGATCTGTTTTTCCACTCAACAACTCTGTTTTGTTGCGGAATGTAGGGAACTGTATGTTGCAACTGAATCCCTACCTCATGGAAAATATTATGAATCTCATGATTCACATACTCTCCCCCATTATCAGTTCGGAGGACTTTGATCCTCTTTCCGGACTGTGTCTCAACCAAAGCTTTGAAATATTTGAGGTGTTGAAAGGCCTCGGATTTTTTCCTGAGAAAGTAGATCCAAGTAAAACGTTAGAAATCATCAGAAAAAATGAGAACAAACCTCACTTTGTTGATCTATGGATGTGGAAAATGACCCATGAGGTCACTTTGGATCAGATCTAAAGGTGCGGAAGCTCGCTGAGTCTTTCCTTTATCAAATTTCTCTTGAGGGTGTTTTCCGAGAACACATCCCTCACATACTCCCTTGGAGAAATGGATGCCTAGTAGACCATCAACTAATCTGTTCTTGCTAAGATGTTGCATGTATCTTAAATTCAAATGTCCAAACCTTTCATGCCATATCCTACTACTTTCATCAGCGTGAGTAAGCAGTAAAGTAGAATCAGGTTCAATGAATTTAGAAAATGTATACAATCTAGACTGATGATTTACCTCACCGATAGCAACCTTGGAGTTGGTTTGCATGTCATAGATGTCCATGGAATTTGGTGTTAATACGAATTTCTTTCCAGTGTTGGAATTTTTCATTTGATACACAGAGAGAAGGCTGACAGAAAGCTTGGGAACATGCAACACATTCTCAAAGCTTCCGTTGGTGAGTTCAATCCTTCCTTTTCTAGTGACTTCGACAGAAGATTTGTCCCCCATTAGAATAGGAGGACCTTTGCATGCATCCAAAGAAGAATAGACTGCTTCTGAGGCATCCATGTGATGTGATGCTCCTGAATCTACGATCCAAGCATCGAGAGAGGAGTTGATTGCAATCAAGGCATGGCTAGAATTTCCTTTCTTGGAATTCGGATATTCTGGATTCTTTTTCTTTGTTCCCTCGGGGATGCAATCTCCAAGGTTGTTTTGTTGAAGTATCTGAGACATCAGATCTATTTTTTTTTGCATGCATGCGGATTTCGAATGGAATCCTTTGTGACAGTATGTGCATTTCTCTCCTTTTCTTCCCTTTTCTCCTTTGGATCAGGAGGCGTCGGTGAAGGGTTTTGTGTACCCTTCCTTCTTCGTATGTGCATGAAATTTCCGCTTATCTTTATCTTTAGATTTTTAATATTTGTGGCTGCCATCATGCACAGTGAGTGCATGTTCCCTTGGGCCTTTGATTACACCCATGTTGATGAGCTTGGTTTTCTCTTGTGTCAAGGATTCGATAAAGTCCTCAAGAGAAGGCATATTCCAGGTGGATCCAGAGGAAAATATGACAGTGTAGAATGTGAATATGAATATAGAGAATTTAGGTCCAAGCTTGGAGAGAATGGTGAGAACCATTTGTTTCTCCTGCTTCTATTTATCAACCCCACAAGCTTTGAGTTGCGACAGTAAATCCTTGAATTTTGTAAAGAAATCTTGGATATTCTCGAAGATTTTTGGATCCAATGTGAGAAGATATACCTCCAACATGTGTCCCCTCATATCATCCTTTTGTCCAAAGATCCCTTCCAAGATGGTCCAGGATTCATTGGGAATCTTACAGGAAGATATATGAAAAAGGAGATCGGGAGAAATAAGACTGCAAATTGTTCTGAGTGACTCATCCATGTGATTTAAGTACTTGGATTTTTCTATGGCTGATGTTGGTTCTGTATCTATATTCATGGTTAACCTATACAACCCTCTAGATCAGAGACGTATGGATATTTTCTCCTTCCATGCAAAATAGTTGTAAGGTGTAAGAATGAATTATTTTTGGAATTCCATCTTTTCGCTGTCTTCGATCTTTTGTACCTGCAAAAAATTTTGGTGTATCTTTTGCTTAGCAGTCCATTATCTCTGATACCATGTAAATGTGTTGAACCTACACAAAATATATCTATCTAAACAATGATACACACATTTTCAAAGAGAATTGGAAAAAGAAGAAGAAGGAGAGAAAGAATGGAAAGAATTCTCATTAACCGTAGTGAATAATGAATAATTTACACATGATATACTCTGTATAACACAATGAGTTCGACTTGGGGTGAACCAAGTCACCCTAGTGGTGGTCTAGAGTGATCTGGACACACACCAACAGTTACGGGAGTGAGTTGCCACCTATTCTAGTCTCTCAGGCAGTTACGGGAGTGAACTGCCACCTAGTTGAGTTAACTAGTCAACTAGTCTTAAGTTAACTGACTGAATAGAAAGTAGTGAGGAGTTAACTCAAGGAATCAAGTCTAATGCACCACTTTGGTGATGATACCAAGGCAAGGTCGAATTATCATGGTGATGATCCCAATACAACATCTAAACTCAACTCAACTAGTCAAACTGAAGTGTGAACTGAAAGAGAATATTCTCCAGGTGGAATATTCTCTCCTAAAATATAGGAGACTAGATAATGACTAATTATGAATAATAAACAAATAAAAACCTTAGGAAAAAGAAATCCTAGGTGTGTGTGAAGTAACTCCAACACCATGTATGTATGTGTCTCTATTGTATTGTGTATCTTCTATTTTTTTTCCGCATTTATTTTATTTTATTGCTCTGCGTTCCTGTTTTTCTAACAAAAATAACATTTGTGTGGATTCAACAAGATGTGATAATAAAAAAATCTCTGGAACACACAACGGAGGTGATCTAGATGATCGAATCTACAACAAGAATGATCATCTAGATCATCCAAATAGGCCTCAATAATGTGTTTCATGTCATGGAAGGAAAAACTCATGGCTCACTGGAAAGTAGCCCCAACATTTTTAGGACCAAAAGGAATTTTTCAGTATGAAAAAGTTCCCAAAGGGAAAATAAATACAGTTTTATGTTAATCCTTGCATTTAATTTGTATCATATTGTAGCCATAGAATCCATCCATAAAGGAGAAGATATTGTTTCTTTTACACTCATTGATAATTTTATCAATGAATAGTGTCAGGAAGTTTTCTTTTGGATAATCCTTATTCAAATGCCTAAAGTGCATACATACAAAGATGGTTAGTTTCTTTTTGTTAACCAGAAAAGGGTTTGATACCCAATCCGTAAGTGGAACCGAATAGATGAATCCTACTTTGAGGATCTTCTCTATGTCAGCCTTTATGGCGACTACCTTCCAAAGGTTAACCATCCTCAACTTTTTCCAAACATTCTTAGCAGTATGATAAGTCTTTATTCCATGTTCGAAAATTCAAGGGTGTATCCTTGACAGCTCCTTGTACGACCAAGAAAAACAATCATGAAATTAATTAAACAAGGAGGTATAGTCACATATCTATTTAGGAGAACAATATGCATTGATGAGTACATTTTCCACTATGTTGGGATCATTTGATATGTTAATAGGTATCATTTCCAAAATATTTGTCATGTTCCTTTTAGCATAAACATCATGATTTACTAAAGGGTTCATGATCCTATCAACATTATCATTCATGTGGACATGGAACATGACTCTTTCAATGCAATCCATTTCTGGAAATAAATATGATCGATGATGTAAATCCTCCCAAGGCCTCTCTGGACTCGTCATTACCTCTATAATAGCCTCATTATAGGGCAATACCATCTCAAGAAAATCATGAGAATGAGAAGAGTTAGCCACCCAAATGGGTGTTTGAATATCATTAACATCCTCTATTCGAAGAGGATTTGTATATGAGTCTGCAATGGCCCTTTGGATGGCCTTATAGGAAATCTATGTTGTATACAACTACCTTTCCATTCCTGCATGCTTGATACCTTCTATCAAATTAGATGGGGATGGTAGAATCCAAGGATCTTCGAAGTATGTCATTCGAAAATGGTGTACTTGGGACATAGGAATCGGTGAAGTCGGTGATCTCGAGCTATTCAGAGTGGAGCTAATGTATGAGATTCGTGTTGGGATAATAAAATTTCCCATCAATGAAGAATACATTCCAGTGCCAATACTTTCGGTCACCGTTTGGGAACCATCTATTAATGGTATGTTAGAACCTGGGCATGTAGATGAATCTGAATGACTAAAAGACAACTGGTCAATCATTGTTATTGTTCCTTCATGAGGAAAA
The DNA here is from genome assembly GCA_009831015.1 of Picea engelmannii. NCBI lineage: Eukaryota > Viridiplantae > Streptophyta > Pinopsida > Pinales > Pinaceae > Picea > Picea engelmannii. The sequence goes on from ML780202.1 coordinate 875,463, forward strand.
AAAATAACTCGGAAAACTAAAGATATGTCAGTAGTCAAGAATAAGTCCAACTATGACCTAACAAAAGGTTGTGGTCAAGTGGAGCGTTGACTACTTCCACCTCAACATTTTCCCTCCCAATTGTATAAGGAAGGAGGAAAGTATCCCATGGGGGAAAAAGGAATGATGATCAAATGTGATCAAAATATTATGGGACGGAGAAATCTCTAGAGAGCCAATATATTTCCAACATAAAAGTGACATCACAAATTTTGATTCTCCCTCATCAATCACTATCCTAAAAAAATTATTCGTGGAATGAACCACTTGAATATAGAAAGAAACGTGATAAGGGAGACGATGCTTGACATTAGAAGGGTCAAATGTGATGAGATATTATCTAAAAGCATCCATATCCCTGATAGCATAAATTAATGCACTATGTTGTGACGAGAAACTTTGCAGTACCTCGAGAGAAGAAAGCGAACAAGGAAATTGGGACAAATCTTCCACGATGGAATAATTTTGAGAGGCCTTAGATATTGGATTATGTGACGCCCTCTTGAACACACCCTTTGGTATGCGAGACATAACATCACTCGTAGAAGGATTATCAATGTGAATGTGACCTTTCTACTCAAAGGGATCCTTACTCTTTGAGCCATAATCTGGATTATCGCAATTATGTGCTCGAGTATGTAAATAGGCATCTGAGCTAAGAATGTAGAAATTTGATGGTGTTTCGTCAAGTGGATGATTACTCTGGCTTCCCCCTATTGACTCCCAACATTAGTTAAATATACTAAATCCATATGTGTCTATGAGGAAACAAATTGGTCAACATGGTAGGTTGTTATTGTGCCAACAATATTTGGGATTTTTCCATCTTTGGGCATTCATGAGTGAGGTGATTTTCCTTGCAAATATTACAAGGAAACTTAACCTTCCTCTTTTCCTTCTTTCCTCCACCAGAACTAGGTTCTGGTTTATTGACATTTTTATTATTATTTCCCCCTCCCTTTTTTTCCTTATCCTTTTTCTTTATGTTGGATTGTTGGGTACCTTTTGGGTTCATCATTTGCACATTGTGTACATCTGATGTTTGGGAGGGAGAAGTCAAAGTAGGAGCTTGACTGGATGTAGAAGATTGGATTGAGAATTGTCTCATCTAATTTTAGACCAATTCTATGGAAAAAAATTTAATGGAACCCACATTTCCATTGGAATGAGGTATGGGATTCAATTTGGCGGGATCATTATTTGACCGCAACACATTTTGAATGATCCCATAAAGGATGTCATACTGAGAGTAAATCAGGTCTAGCTGCTAGGCCCTTAACATAGCTTCTTCCTCTATAGCTACCCTAGAAGTGGAAACATCCTTGGAGATACAAGGCAACAAGGAATTCAAAAACCACTCCAAGAGAAACTTCAAAGGAATGGTTACCTTAATCATTATCTTTCTTATCTGCCACTCTTGAATATGATCATATATATGAGTGTTCTTATTCTTCCAAAAATATGACAATAGATTAGTGCCAACATTGTAGTGCACTGGGATTTGAAAGTGATTGAGAAAGAGTAATTCCAAATCATGTACCATGCGATAAGTTGTCACCTTCAATTGAATATAGTACTTCAAAATGACTCTAATGAGAGTACGATGAAAAAATGTGTAATCAAATAGAATCATCATTCAAAAATTTAGATGAACACCACAGGTGGAAATTCATGACATGATCATCGAGATATTAACCAGATTTGCCTTCAAATTTGTAAATATATGAAGGAAGTTTGGTTAGGACTGATGGCCAATTAGGATCACGACACATGAGGTCATTCATCAAATTTGAAAGATATGGAAAATTAAGAGTGGCTAGAAAGGGGAGCCTTGTTTGTTGTATCGTACTCCAACTTCCGAAGGGGGTACCCCTGGGTTGGTTGGATTAAGGAAATGAAGGTCCTGTATTGTTATTGGCACTAGGTTGCAAGGAAGAGTTCATATAAAATCCAAGGCTTTGATAAGAAGGTTGAAATCCTCAACCGTGAGGTAATCCCCCTCTAAACTAGCTACTAACTGAAAATTTGTGATCCCAGTCGGTGCCCGCTTCATTGGGACAAATCCAAGTGAGTGGTTTCAAGATGATTCGAAAGGGTTTCCCCCCAGTGACATCTCCGACGAAGGAAATGGTTTACTCCCAAACCCGTCGAAGAATGTGAGGGGGTTGGATGTAGATGAAGTTTTGGTATATTGAAATCCACTGCTTAGGGAAGGGATTCATCCCATAGCATAATTCAGAACTAAGGATGTAAAAACCCCACTCCCAAGTGATGGGTTTGATGGAGATATATGCCTCCCACCACATGGAAAATATTGGAATGGAGTCTAATAACTCCCAACACCAACGCTAGAGACTTGGGGAGTATATTGAGATATATTTGACATGTTCTACGTGTCAAAAAATAACATTCCAAATGTAAATGCATTAGATACTAAAGGTAGCGATGAAGAGGCCTCACTCAAAGGTTGAGTGGACCCAATAATCAACAACACAAAGTTTCTTACTGATGCACCTATTGTGGATTGAACCACATTAGCTATTTTTTCAAATATACCAAGAGGAAGGATTCCTACGAATATGATTTCTGACGTGGAAGTTGTGGGGAACCACGACCCAAACACTTCCAAAGCACCTTCCATTACGGCCCACCCGAGAGCCAGAATTTGTAAAATAACTGGATTGTTAGATCCAATTAGTGGAGTAATAGACGAATGAAAACGTCAACTTCGAGGTCGAATACACAGTAACCTCTGATGCAAAATAGTTTTTCTCTGGATCTTCAATGTTTACAAAGTTAATTGGATTAATTGGTACAAAATTGTCGGTTCGATAGAGTCAACGCCTCTAAAGAGGAGGTGAAGAATTTATAGGAATTTCCTAGGGAGGACGACCTTTAAATCTTTGTGATTGATGCGATGGTTGATCAACCACTTTAAATCAAATATTCAAGGTGGTGGAAAACACACCCACCTAATTCCTCTACGTAAAGAGAGAACACCACTAAAAAATAAAAAATAAAAACCTAAAATATACAAACCAGGCAAACAACTTTGTTGATATACCAACTTAGGTGGATTAGGTCCTAAGATCACAATAGAAAAAAATTCAGGTAAGTACCTTTCGAATGAAGGAATGGGTTGATTAAGTCCCATGAATCATTGAATGAAGGAGTGAGAAACTATTACCCCAACCTCCACTAACCATCGTTATTCGGTGAAAGTACCCACACTTTTTGTGGCACCCCCCAACAACACTGAAAAGTGTGATACAAAGTTTGTATTGGGTACCATAAGAAACCCCCCACCGTCACCTTTGTGATACCTAGGAAAATCAACAAGGGATACCAACTTCCAATCAACATCTTAGGGTTATAGTTGAAATTTAGGATCGAACGTATGGGAAGGGTAACAAATCTTGAAGCTTCAAAAACACTACCTCTCACGAAGGTAAGGGCACTAGAAAAACCCCCAAACACGATTTCTTTACTTTGCTTAGTTAATATTTGGAAGGGTTATCTCATCATCTCTCCTTTGTGTGACCTCATGTTTAAATTGTTTTTTAGAGGAGCTTTCGAGCTATACTTATACAAAAACTAGATTTGACTCTCCCTATCACAGACTCTTATGTTTTCTTTGGGTTGGCACTGGAGAATTTATTCTCCACCCTAATCCAAGACCCTAGCCTAAGATATTAGTGAACCCTAGAAAAAGGTTACTAATTGGTTTTAATTATTATCGTTCATTTTAATGGATGTTTCTTAAGTAAAAAAGAAATGGACATGAAATTCATTGATGTATATTGACACTTTAAGAAACAATAACAGTAACACTTTAAGAATATTGTTGATACGAAAACAAGATGAATTCTTCAAAAGAAAGAGGTGTAATATAAGGGTAATAATGCATTTATTTTCAAAGAAATGTCTCCTTTTCAATGTAATTCAAATGAAAATATTTCACTTTCAATGCATTGCATGATTCCATTTAAATCTACAACAGCTTATGCAATGCATTAAGTTAATTAAAATTACAACTTTTTTTCTTTTCACTTTATATGATAAAGATGCACCCTAGAAACTAACCTTAAATGCAAACTGAAACTTTTTGTTTTTCAGAAATCTACAAGAGAGAATTCCAAAACAAAACATGTATGCAATGGACTTTTCTTTTTAAATGCAATTGTAAAGGGTAAGGAAGAAAGTTCACAAGAACATGCTCTTACACTTTCCTTTATATAAGTAAAACAAGAAAACAAGAAGGTAGAATGAAATACATATTGTAAAAGATGGCCAAACACCCTATAAAGAATTGTAAGGATAGTTCAAAGTTAGTATACACCTGACGAATCTTTATAAATACCTAAAACCATCAAAATCCAAAAAGCAACCTTGACAAAACAAGAAAGTTGAAAACAAAATTGTTTTTCTTATAATCTTGAAACAAAAGAAATGATTTTTGAAAACAAAAGGCAATCTCTAAAGACTCACAAGATCCAGGAAGACATTATATCACCACAACCCAGCTTCCAGTTATTTGAATAGAGAAGAAAACTTGAACCCAAAAAATGTACGTGGTTGTCTCATAGACAAGTAACATATGTACGCCACTGTATTCAAGCAAATCCATGTATGTACATGTCTATACTCAAATAAAAGCATGTACACCCAATAAAAACCTCTCAAACTTGAGAGAAAATGGTCTAGAAGACTCAGGAAGGATTGCAAAATTAAGAGAATGCTAGATAATGGTCAAATACATAGAAAACACTTCAAAATAAATACAAACCATAAATACCCCTAACAACCCAAAAAGGGATAATCCCTAGTGGAGTCTCCAATTTTGTTACAGAAAAAAATTGTCTATGGCTATGGGTCAGGGCCACAACAAAGTGATACCCTAAAATACCACTCTCACACTCAAATAAAGCACTCAATTAAGAATAACTACTTTGCAATAACTAACTTTAAAAGGAAAGAGAAGAAAAAAAACCTGGACTCTGATGTTTGATGTCGATCCCACGTGAATAATTTTTCTCCATCACTCTTCCACAACAATCCTTTGAAATCTCTTGCACACAAAGAGACAAACAACTACAAATATGTAGTTACATATAACTAACTAAAACATGATCATTACAAATTTCATAAAAGATTCAAATTATAAGATTTAAAATACATTAGAAACATGAATCAACATATGAAATTGGATGAGAATGAGAGATATTTTATTATGAATAGCATAAAATTTGGTTACAAACTCTAATCGACATGGAATGGTCCCAAAATTGGGCTCCAAGTTCCTCCACCCAAGGCCAGACATGATCGACAATACCTCCAATAATTTGTGTTCAAACAAGTCCAGGGAATGAAAATGATTTCTTCCTGACAAGATAGGGAGAACACAACTTCTAAAAACAAGGGTTTCCACTTGGAAGAGACAATCTCATATGCAAGGGGGAAAGGGGACTTGTATGACTAAAATGAAAACTCCATCATAAGGATGCATTTCTCTGTTTTATTTTTTCTCTACCCCAAGGATCCAATGTATACTCCTTTTCGATAGTTGGAGTATTTATGGATGGGCTACGAGAGGTCAAGAACCCGAGGAACCCGTCAACTCCACCTGAAAATCTAGGATTTATAATTTTTTTGAGCCAAATCAACATTTATCTGGGTTTCTAACTTACAACAAGGGTATGTATGTGAGATGATTTAAGGATAGTCATGTAGATCAACCAGAATGGGGTTTTTTAAAGTATCTTTGAGGAGGAAAAGGGGGAAAATGTTCTAGAAGCAGGGAAAGGGATGTAAGTGAGGCCAATAAGTAATCATAAGCATGTGTGGTGTCAAATGGAATTATAGCACCATCTCCTTGGCATTATCATTGATCCCTCTCAAATAAGATCATATATTATGACTAATAGGGATTATGTGGAATCCAATTCTATGATTATTGATCATGCCCAATAGGATATGTTTTCAAATAGTATATGGCCCCACCCCCCCAATAAATAATATGCAACCTAGTGTATCTAATACACTATTTCAAAACCTCTTCTATGGATGCACGGCCTTAAACTACCTAATAATATACTTTTGGTCTATCATGTTGGGTATTTTGAAACAACCCTTCTCTTAATATTCATAGAATGACGTTGGGGGAAATATCTCTACCCACCTTGGTCCCACAAGATATATCTCTCGACGCAATGCCAACCCACATTGTTCCCTTTATGGGAACCATCATTCATCCAATTACAAGCCACATGGATTAATTGGAATGGCCCGTAAAGATAGCTTCATAGATTCATGTGGTGAGACACATTTGGCTTCAGTCTCTTTAGTTACCCACCATAAGGGTGACCTGGCCTCCTTCAAGGAGTTCACTCCTTGGGAACTCATTATTCCCTAGCCTCCATTCAAGGAATTCCTTCTTCAAAAACTCTCCATTCCCTAGCCTCCTTCAGGGAGTTCCTTGTTAAAGAACTTATCGTTCCCTTGTATCCCTTAAGTAGTGCCTTCCTTGGGAAATCATCATTCCCCAGTCTCCCTTAAGGACTAAATTCCTTAGGAATTCAACATTCCCTTATAATCATATTCAAATCCTTCATATTTCTAAATAATTACCATTGTATAGTATCTGGATTTTTTATTTGACACTCTTACACTATAAGTCTTGTTTGTATGTGTGTAGGACACTACAGAAGGTGTCACTTTACACACATAATTAGTGGTTCCCCTTTAGATATACTTCTTCAAATTAAAATTTATACATAATTTTCCCTCCATTTATGTTGCAATTACCATTCTTCTATCCCTTCGTATGTACCTCTAAGTTCCTCCCCCATCTTGGTAAGTAGCCTCACCCAATTCATATGCCTCCAACTCTTGTCAGTTGGTAGTACTCCACCTTCACAAGTTGCCTTGGTTAATTACCCTATTCCATGTCAACACCCATGTCATTTTTCCTCTTAGTATTGGGATTCTATATAGTATGCATTCCAAAGAAAAAGCCTCATAATTCCTTCTCATCATGATGTTGACCCATAACCCCAATGATTCGGATTATTTTTGGCACAAAATGAGATCGGAGATATAATAAAGAAACGCACAGAGATATTGCAAGAGAGACAACAATATAACAAAGATATAGCGGAAATAAAAAAAGAGTCATAGATATACAGTAATACACGATTTCTATTAATGAAATAAATGTACAGAGACTATAAAATATAGAGTGAAAGACTCGCTAGAATGGTGGTAGATTATCTCTGAGAAGAGATGTGATGGCTACTCGCATCTGTTAGAAGATGATTATTACAATGAGGCTCTAGAGTCCTTTTTAACAAAAGTAAAATCCAAAACCCTAACCCCAGAAGATGAAAAGCCAAAAGGTTTGTGGGCCCCGATGGGGGTAGTTGATACGTCAACTTCCCAGGGGCATAACTTTTGCATACGATCTTCGTTTGGAGCGCTCAATATCTCGTTGGAAAGATCTATCCGAGAACTACAACTTTTGGGTGAGCAACATTGATCGATGTGTTAAGCCCTAATATTGGCTCATTACCCCTTAATTGGGGCATATTAGATTAGTAATGTTATTTATTACCCCTTAATTGGGGCATATTAGATTAGTAATGTTATTTTATTTATGTCATCTTTAAGCCATTAGTTGTAATTATACCTCCTAGTCTCTTATATATACCAAGGAGACATTTTCATTTTGAATCATCTTGTACTTGAACATTTAAGTGGTGTAAAACGAGCTTGCCCCCTCAAAGAGGCTTATTATCTGAAATTATCTCTTTTTCAAGGCGTTGAGTACTTTTCCTAAGGTTTTTCTATGCGATATTGATGTTTGGTTATTAACATATGGTATCAGAGCTCAAGGTCTTGGGGTTTCGCTGCTACATCTGAGACACCGTGGAATTTTCTCTATAACTTTTTTTCTAAAATGTTTCAGAAGGAACGGCTTGGAAGATATTTAGAATACGGATCAAGGTATGTTGGGTTAAAAATTCAGCTCCTGAGGCCTTATACTTTCGGAGATACAGCCTGTACAAGATAGGGTTCAGGAATCATCCTGAAATGAGTCATTGCGGAATTTTCACTATAAAAAAATTTCTGTAACGTTTCAGACCCTGAACTCTGGAGGAAATTTACATAAATTAGTAATGTATTTGTGGTAAAAATTTCATCTTCTGGGTCATCTTAAATTTGTAGATACACCCTATGTAAGATAGGGTATCTGACTAGTCCTATTGACTAGTCTCAAGAAGGTGTTCCAGGTAAAAAAATCATAACTTCTTCCTAGAGTATCCAAATTGCATGGGACTAGTTGCATT
>ML780202.1:905164-915228 GCA_009831015.1 Picea engelmannii
AGTCTTCCAAGATGGGTTCCAAATCTTCGGAAGCAAGCAATGCTTCAAATGGCCAACTTAAGACATTGCAGGAACACTTCACAAAAGGAAATGGCGCACCACTTCAGGACTATGGTAGTGAATGCAAGTCGTCTCCAAAGAAAGGTGAAGATTAGCGTGGAAGGTATAATGGTCATGTTGTTAATAATTCTTCTTTTGATTATAACAAGCATAATCAAGCAAACCGGAACTTGTGGAAACTTTATCCATGTGCCTATTGTCTTTCACCTAAGCATTGTGTTGCCAAGTGTTGGAAGAGACAAACTTTGTACAGGAAACCTATGTCGTCCAAGAAGGAAACACGACGTAAAGGCTCGAGTCCAAAACAGAAGAAGGAGAAGGTCAAGCAGGTCTGGATGCCGAAAACTCTTTGTACGTTTTGCAGCAAGAGTGGACATCAAGAGGCTAGCTGTTGGAAGCTTAATCCAGAGCTTCGTCCAAAGAAGGGCAAGAGGATTCTGCATGAACCCACGAAGGAGGAAGGATTACCAGCGAAGCAAGAAGAACACCATGACGGAAGGAAAGCAGTCACTTGGTTCTGCCAAAAGTGGATGTCTCAAATTCATTGTGTTTTGCTTCCCCTGATGTAATCATCTTTCAGAGACAAAGAGCAAGCCGGGTGGCCTATCCTGAGCTTGTCGAGTGGTCTGTAACCTTTTGGGGACCAAAAGGTCTTATAGTTGGGAGGTGTGATCCGAAATCGGATTCAGTAGGCTGTCAGGGCATGAAAAATGCTCAAAAATGAAAGTGCTCAGAATCCGACGAAACCAACACCATTGTGTCCGGCTCGTCTTCCTGATTCCGGTGGTATAATTTTTATCGCAAACAGAGTCCCGATGAGGAAGATATCGCATTCTGTCCGCCGAGCCAAACAGGCAAAATTTTGGAATGCTGACTGTACCTGTCCGTACAGTCCGTACAGACACGTGTCAGTCCATACAGTGACGTGGCGGCCGTACAGTGTCGTGGCAGGACCGTACAGGACACGTGGCAGCTCCTGGGCGTGACACGTGTCATGCATATTTGGCAATTTCGGTGTACGTGTGGGCCAATTGGGATGTGACACGTGTCACCACTGAGAAGGTGACACATGGCACATGATGACGTCAGCATCCTGCGTGGCAGGCTGACGCAGCATTGACTGGACCGTACGGCGAAGACGTGGCAAGAACTGATTGGTTGATGACTGGCGAATAAGGTGCTGACACGTGGCATCTTTCTGGGCGAATGATAGGGTGCCACGTGGCCCAATCACGGGCTGCCACGTGGCACCCCTATTCTGGCTAATGATTTTGGTTCGTTGTTTAAAATTTGGTAGTTACCGGAATCGAACACCGGACCTCCGCCTCCACTATGCCTTAACGATCCGCGGTAACCACTAGACCGTCGTTTGTTGCTTGTTACATGAATGAGCGATATTGTATTTAAGTTGAAGTGGGTGTTTAAACCGTGGGGGGTCGGGCCGGGGCTTAGCCCCGACCCCCGGTTATGTGTATTGTTATGTGACCACGGCGGGAGCTTATCCAAACGGGCGCAGATTTGAACGGTTAGCGCGGGAATGGTGCGGTTAACCAACGGTTAAATTAAACCGTTACCACATATGTGTGTGGGGACTATGTTGTGTTTAAGCCCGTGGATTGTTTGGTGTTAAACATATGACCGAGCGGGAGTCCCGACCACCGAAAAGGGGCGCGGGTTCAATATTTAAACCACAATTTCTTTATGCTATGTGACGATTATAATGTAACCATTTAACATTTGGGTAATGATTATGTAAACCAATGGAGCGCGGGTATATGCGAACAGTTTAGCCCATGGTTCTAGCTATGGAGTGGCATATGACCAAGTGTTAGAGCACAGTTAGGGCCAGCGCTAGCCCAAAGGGCTAGCGCTTGGCCATATGTAACTTGCATATGACCGTTTGAAGGGGGTCGCGCTCAGGAAAGGGGGATAAAGGCCAATATAACTATATTATATAGTTATAAGTGGGTTTTATAACCACTTGACTAATTTAAATGTAATTAACTCATAATTGGGAGTTATTGGGCTTTTTAAAAGCCTAATTCTTGGGAGGAAGTTGGAGATTGAAACCAACTTTCCCAACTATTTAACCAAGGCTTGTTGAGGCCATTTGGGGAATGCTTTGAGAGTTTTTTGATGGTTTTGGAGAGCAGAGATGCTGAGGCAAAGCCAGGTCTAAGCCAGTTTGAGGCAGAGGAGCTGTTGAGGTAGAGATGCTGTCGGACGATTTCTGAGAGTTCGGTATATCCGTTTCAAGTGCCATAAGTTGTGCAAGATTCTAGAGATCATGGTGAACAAGACCAGATCAGTCTAGGAGCCAATCGTCAATTGTAAATATGTACTAATAAACTTTCAAAAAGAAATCAAGAAGCCTCCCTCACAGAGAAAAGGCCCGGAGACGTAGGCAAAGTTGCCGAACTCCGTTATCAAACTTGTGCATCATGGTTTGCTGTTCTTTACTATATTTCAGATTTGCAATTATGTTGATGGTTGTATAATTCATTTGCTTTTCTCGCTCTTTCATTAAAGTTTCCCAATGGTTAATTAATGCATGCTAATTAAAACTCAACCATAGTCATTCGAAAAATCCTGACAGATCATTATAGTCCAAAAATTCCCTACCTATGCATACATGCAATTGGCCTTTCCATTTACATAATTTGCCAAATTAGTGTTGAGACTTCTTCTTAAAAACTATTTTTTGGAACATAAACGTGCCCTTCTGAAATGATAGCCCATGTACACACGCGAGCTCCATACTAGTTAGCCTGCCTATGTACGCGATCTGCATGCTAGTCAGCCCGTGTTAACTCCAAAAATTGTAAAAAATATAAAATTGCAAGGAATTCGGTGGAGTTTACGAGATATCGAGGGTTTCCCAACCATTTTACCCATTGTAGCCCGTCCCCAAACCGAATAACCATATTTTTATTATATAAAAATAGGTCTTGGGGTCTCATTTAAAAGAACAAGAAAGAGAATAAGAAAACTCTGCCAAAATCCCTTCCCCTTCTTAGCCCAAGTTTTTCATCCTATTATGATTTTTGGCCTCAGCCTTCCCCTTCAACCCTTTCTCCTTTTACAACCCTTTATCCTTTCCCAAGTAATTTGGTTGTGATAATATAGCATGGGAATGATGCACTTGGAGCCACGATAGAGGAGCTTGGACCTGGTTCGTGGAGTGATTGTCGATGAAGGTTGTAATCATTTTGATCTTAATATTGAATAAAAGAGTTAATTCTTGTCCCAAAATATTATGTCTATATACTTTTATTTATTTATGCACTTATGTTTGTATCTGAACATTGAAAGTGATAAGTAGAGATGGTACATTTTGTAGCATTGTTTTCCTAAGTTTTTACAGGTCATCTTTGGGAGGAGACCCGTAATCTAGGAAGCTACAAAGGAAAAAAAGTTCTACACCAGCCCCAAGGACTAAAGGTGCACCCATTGACCTTCTTTCATATCTATTTTCCTTTATCTTAGGTATCTTTTGGGTAGCTTAAGGGTAGAACAATATTTTAAGGGAAGTCAGTGCTCTACATGTACCTAGACCCAGTATAGGGGAGTTTTCCCTGTAGCATAATTGGTGAATCCACTGGGTAGTGTCTCTAAGGTATTAATGGGAGATCTTGGTTTGATTTGATTTTCAATTTCTTTCTGAGTTTTCTATGTGTTCTGAGTCAGGTTGGGTCTCTAGTCACCTTCCAGGTGCCTACTAGCTTCTCTTTCCCAAGTTGTCTGTCCAAAAATTTTCCTTTTTTGAAAATTTGTAGAGGTGTATGCCTCCTACTCTATGTACAACATGTGTACATATGCGTTATGAATTATATGGATCCCGTGTACATACGCAGGTTGGCCATGCACATAATGCATCTCTATTGTTTGGGGTTGAGATAGTTTGTAGGCTCAAATTGTTTATGAAATAAAAAAAATCCTCTTGTCTCTTTGTGTTTCCAAGCATTTTGGGCTTATTTTTAGCTTGAATTTTAAGAAAAATGAGTTTCATTTTAAAAACAAATTCCTCCTCATGGATGGGGTAGTCATGAATCGTGTATTCTACATTTTCTTTTAGCATCTTTTGTTAGTTTTTCTTTGATTGGAAGAAAATAAAATTAAAAAAAAAAAACTAGTTTTTTATGCTAGTTAGGTCTCTTTCTTTATCTGCATTGCTTTGCATTGTTATTTGAAAAAAGAAAAATAATTAGCATAGGGTTGTGTTTTCTTATCATCTTGAAAGAATTTCAAAAGAAAAAAAAAAAATCCTTTTATTTTCTCTTTTGTTTCACTCGAAAGTTGCATTGTGCATTTTGCATAGAACGGAGAAAATATTGTATCTTTATGTTTGAAGGATTGTTCATGCATTTTTTTTCTTGAAACTCTTTTTCATTTGAAGGATTAGTGTAAAGATTTATTTTCCAGAGTTCTTATAAGTTTCATATTTTGCAAGAGTCTCAAACAACATAAGTTTCACTTTCGTTCCTTGAGTAAGAAAAGCCCCTAAAATGAATGCACTAATCTAAATTATATTAGTAACACTTTTTCTAGGGCTCACCAATAGCTTAGGATAGGGCCTTGGATTAGATGTGGAGAGGTAAACTCTCCAAGGAAAACCAAAACTTAACTAAGGTGTGTGTGCTAGGGTGTGAAAAATCCACCTTATAATTACTCAATCCGAGAAGCTCCTCTAACGCAGGAGTCAAACACGAGGCCGTGTTGAGGACAGTGATGGAGATATCCACTCCTGATACTAACAAAGTGTTTGGGAGAGTGTGTATTGGGGGTGAATATTGAAGCATTACTGGCCCGACTTGTATCAGACCTCTGAGACACTTGGATCCATCCAAGCAACTGAAAGAGTGATTCTGGCATTGTTGCATTTCAAGCCTCGGGAGGATCTTCAGGCTTAGTTATCCTACCCATACACTCACTCGGCTGTCAAATGTACCCCTCTGGTTGTTGATTACAAGTTGGTATCCTAGTTTCCATGATATAGGTTGACACACAGGTGACTACAAGTGGTGTATCGTGGTACCTAAGGTAGACTTTGTACTCTTTGGGAGACACCCGAAGGGACCGTCAGTTGGAGGTCTGGGTAACTATTTATCCTAGTAAGTCGGTTTCATTTGTGAATGATTTAGATGATCAGGACTTCATCTCCCTAGGTCGGAAGCATTCAAAAGTGTGGTTTGTTTGGTTTGTATATTTTTAGGATTTTCTTCTTAGTGGTGTGCTCTATGCTCCCTAGTTTTCCATAGTGAGTTAGTTAGTCATTTATTTGGGTCTTTGACCTAAGGTTGTAGACCTCCCACTCCGTCGGTTGTGAGGAATTTTAGGTATTCCTCTTAGTAACATGGAGCCACCTCTTTATAGGCATTGTTTTTATACCACAGGTTTTCTAGAGTCAGTGTGTGGGAATTTTACGGACTTGAACAATCCCACAAGGGAAGAACCTATGCATAAGATCTTCATGGAAAACATTACCGATGATACCAACCAAGGGGATTATTGTTATTTTCCTTTCTTCAGAAACGTTGGTGTCCCTTTTATGGCGACTTTGTACATTCTTGGGTTGAATGTGGGACTATTGGTTTGGTTGTGTACCATTCCAATTATCTCAAATGATCTTGACGCTTCTTCGTTAAGCACTGTTGTAGGTGAATCCTCCTGTGGACAAGTGGATTCCCTCTTGGTATCTAGACTTATAAGGCCAATACAGAAATTTCTTAACATGGACATTGACTTTCTTTTAGATCCTATCAAGCTATGATTGAAAGAGAAGGAGAAAGATATGTACCTTATTGGTGACGTTTGTCCTTGCAAAGTCTTGGCTGAGCTTCGATAGTGAGCTCCCTGAGAGATAATGTAAGACAAACAAAGATACAATGGACTTCCTACTCTACTAATATTAGCTCAATCATAGATCCATCTACTGCAGACAAACCCATATGGAACAAGTACAAGTTTGAAAGAAACAGGGAAAGCATTGATTATTAATGAGAACAAGTAAAGATACTTACAATCCTTGGAATGAAGGTGAAACAACCTCTTCCAGTTCTCCTTGTCCAACCCTTTTGCTCAAATAATCTCTATTGATTTATTTGATGGCATCTCCCTCATGAGATCATAAGTTTGATGTAATTCCCAATCTCCATTGTCCCTTTCACCATGAGAAGTCCTCCTTATATAACCTTGGAGAGGTCCAACCACTTGAGATATCTTTGGGATAAGTTGAGGATTCCTCTCCTTCAGTTGAGGATCTCCCCTAAGATCATTCCTTGACCATCTATTTGAATCCAACTACTTTCAGGAATTGAGGGATTCTTCCCTTATTTTCCTCAACAAACCCAGAATTTGCTAAAAAGAGGGTAGTGGTCCCCCATAAGGGTGCACAGGGCGCTCAAGCACTCCCCGAAAGAGGCTCAGGGAGCATCAGCACTCCCTAAGAGTTGGTAGGGGAGCTCTCCTCTCCAAAATCCATTTTTTTTAGTGTTTTTTCCATGGAAAAAGGTTTGTACTCCCTGTCAAGTGACTTCTCTTCTTCCAAACTAACCTTTGAGGTGTCTGAAGTGTATTTATGATGTTGTTAGAGGCATGACATGGGAAATATGGCAGTATGATGCTTATGACACTTGCAACACTTGTAGTCAAGATGCGACATTTGTGGACAAGATGCGACACTTACAACACTCATAATGACGACACTTGCGACACTATCGATGTGAGTAATTTTGAGGTGTAATAGATTGCCCCGCAAAGTACAAAGTTACAAGATGATGACGACTGAAGTACTTTGCAGACTTTTTTGAGCAAGGGTATGAACATAGAGAAACCGAAAAAATCTGCACAAAACCATCAAACAAATATTATGACATGTTTCAAACCCAAGGCAGGCATACCTATGCTTGAGTGATAAAGAATTTTTAGGTATGGCCGCCATACAATATACTACAGATCCATAATTATATTGAAAAAATGGTATAGCCACTGCAGATACAATGTGGATCTATACTCCTATGACCTGAACTGATTGTAGCCACGAAGAATACATAGTGGATTTACTAAATGACAAGACATAGCCACGACCAATACAAAGTGGATCTATGTAACAATATATGTGTCATAGTTCAAGAGAAATCATTCGCAACTTGGGCAAAGTACATATAAGAGTGATGACTTAACCCAGGGCCTTATTACCGATCCCGATGTAGTACGAATATAACCATGTGAATAGATGTCTTGATGTCAAACATGGAAGAAACCACTTGATTATCGATCAATGATGTAAACCGTTAACAAGCGCGAGGGAAATCACCATTGATGTCAATGATTCCCAAGGTACTCTAGTACATTCCAACGAATGTGAATAGATGAAATGAAGTCAAACATCCATGGAATCATCTGATAAGGGCTCAATGATGCAAACCCACTGTCGGACACGAGGAGGCCTACCATTGAGGCATGCAGGTCCCAAGGTACTAACTGGTTTCTAAGTATAGCTCTTGGATAATGTGTTGAAGTTGACAGGAAGAGACTCGTCGAAGGAGGGATTTGATGTATCCTCCATCAATGACACGAAACATACAGAGAGATGTAATTGGTAGATCAAATGAACATGGAATGACACAGGTATTGAAATAGGATATTTTTGATGGTTGACTCTCGAGGAAGATACTTCCCTTAAACACTGAGGCACATCAGCAAAAACATGACATGGACCAAAACTTGATAATGCAGTGGATGTTGAGACTTTCATCAGGTGACCCAAAGGAGTAAAAGAAACTCATAGGATTGGATCAGTGCATAGGTTCAGTGGATGAAAATGTGTGCAAAGACAAAGTGTCGTGTTCAAGGGAAATCGTAAGAGTTACTGGTAGTGTTCTCAAAAACTGTTTGGCTTGCTTCTTTCAATTTTTCCCCCATCCAGATAGATGAGTACCTCTTTTTAATTTAATGAGCTCGAGGAGGGTAACACATGCTCGATATGAATCACCTTTGGTAAATCCCTCTTCCTTTGTTTAATGAACTGGAATAAGTAAGGGTTCGGTCACGTATGGGCCCTTCAATGTATGATCGTTTAACGAGTCCATAGAAGGTAAACTCAATGGTTTTTCATATTTAGAGAGTCTGAAAACAACTTAAAGAAAACTCCAATGTTGTCCTTTTTCGTAATGTTAGTCTCGCAAGGCCAAAAAAAGATAAATTATCACTCGAAAGATGCCCTTTAAAACCTTTTAACAAGTGGGAAAGGAAGAAAGATCACTCGGCAATATTTTCATGTTTAGAGAGTCTGAAAAGAGCTCAAAGAAGACTCCAAGGGGTTCCTTTTTCGTATATCCATGTAGGTCCTAGAAAGAGATAAAATTTTACCCAGTTGCATTCTCATGTTTTTTCGAGCATGAGAAACAAAAAAGACTGATCTCGATATGCCCCCAGCTTGAACGCTCATGGTTTTACTCCAAAATGATCATCAAAGGCTGGAGGCATGCCCTCCAAGATTCAATTCATTCACCGACTTTGAGGTTGTCACCAATTTCTCTACTATATGGAGAAAAAGGATAAGGGTGGATGAAATGAAGGTTCAAGAGAGGTGACTGTTTCACTTTTTAATAATCTTGACACAGGATAATAACTATGCTCATGGCTCTGGGTTCAATCCCCAGATTGTTGTTTCATTTTTTAACGAGCTTGCTACAGAGAGGAAAAACTATGCTCAAAGTTTTTGTTTCATTTTTTAATGAGCTTGCTACAGAGAAGAGAAAATACGCTCATGACCTCTGTTTCATTTCTTAACGAGCTTTCCATAGAGAGAAAAACTATGCTCATGGACTCGTCTTGATCATGGCTTCCAAGAGAATAACTCTCTGTAAGAACACCATGTCAAGGGACAAAAGTCGGTCATGGTTGCCAAGAGATCTTCAATGGATAGAAGAAAATCAATCTGGAAGGAATACATGTCAAGGGTTGCGACAGGGGTAAGGAGATCAGGCTCCAAGAGCCCTATTGAAGAGATCACCATGTCAACGACCAGATCCAAGTTGTCGAAAGTTGAAGGCATGGGAGACGATGGAAAATTGACAGCAGGAGGGGAGATAGAGTGTATATCTGCCCGGATTTCTTCACGAGGGGGAAGAAAAGAGGATTGATGATGGTTATCATCTCGAGGTTACTCCACATCCCCAATGGAGTCACCAATTTCTGTTGTAGGTGAATCCTCCTATGGACAAGTGGATTCCCTCTTGGTCTCTATACTTCTAAGGCCAAGACAGAAAGTGCTTAACATGGACACTGACTTCCTTTTAGATCCTATCAAGCTAATGAATGAAAGAGAAGGAGAAATATATGTACCTTATTAGCAACGTTTTTCCATGCAAAGTCCTGGCTGAGCTTCGATCCTGAGCTCCCTAAGAGATCATGTAATAAAAACAAAGATACAATGGACTTCCTACTCTACTGAGATTAGCTCAATCATAGATCTATCAACTGCAGACAAACCCATATGGAACAAGTACAAGTTTGAAAGAAACAATCCAAGAATTGATTATTAATGAGAACAAGTAAAGATACTTGAATTCCTTTGAATGAAGGTGTTGTTATAACCCTATAATTCATAGGATCATCTGTTGACTGGAAATTTCTCACTCTGGGTGTATAGGTTTGCAAATAATATTTCATCTCTACAAATTATTTTCAAGAGAAGCAGTGCACCAAACCCTCAAAAAGTCATTAAGCCTAATTTTTGCCTCATATATTGCATTCACGCCTGGAGAATAAAGAACGCGCTTAGATCAACGGTCGATCTAGAGGCGTGTAGATCAACGGCTGACAGTGGATTCTGGACCCCCTTGACTATTCTATTTTTAACGGTGGGGGGGGTCCGGAATGGTGATTAAAAAGTGCACACAGATCTATGGTTGTCATGGAGGCGCACAGATGGACGGTCTACAAGCGATTTCAGACCCCCACCCCACCACCCCCCCCCCCGATCATTCTGCCTTTAACGG
>ML780202.1:915249-938908 GCA_009831015.1 Picea engelmannii
ACGGTGGGGGGGGGGGGGTCCGGAATGAGGCGATTTTTCCAGCGGGACCTATCCAAACGTGTCATCCATCCATTGCATCAGGCCTCCTCTGCTGGCATGCTACATCCTTCATCCATGCTGCACCTGTCAGTCCCTCACCCTTCATTCCTTCACCCCTTCGCCAATCTCACCCATCCATGCATAAACCAAGCTTAGGGTAAAAAGAATAATAGATTAACAAAGGTTAGCAATAAAGTTAGTGTAGTTAAACTAGACTAAACTAGTTAATAATTAATAAATTAATAGCTAAGTTAGTTTAGTAACTAGGCTAGTTTTTTATTAATTAATATTTAATAGAACAAATATTAAAATAAAAAACATAAAAAAACAAAACATAATAAAATATATAACAAAAAGTAATAAAACAAATTAAAATATAATACAAATTAAAATAAAACATATAAAAATAAAACACAAAACAAATTAAATAAAAAAAACAAAATATAATAAAAAAAAGTAATAAAACAATTAAAATACAATATAAAATATAAAATACAAAAACAAATATAAAAAACAAAATATAAAAACGTAAACAATAAAAATCATATTAAAACAAAAAACAAATAACAAAAAATTAAAAAACTAAACAAAAACATGCTATCCTAAGTCTACCCCACCCAAAAGTCCACGCACACCTTCACACATCACGCCCCCATCCAAATTCACATCATATTAATCAACGGTCGTTAAAAATTCCGGACCCCCCCTCACTATCCAGAGTTTAACGAGAGGGGGGGGTCTGGAATGGTAGTTTACAAAAACCACCCCCCGGATAGGTGTCGCCTCCCTATTCCAGCGGACCCCCCCCCAAAAAAAAACCGCCTACCACCTCAGGGGGGGTCCGGAATACCGCCTTCCCGAAAACAAAACCGCTTTTCTCATTTTCACCATTTTTTTCCTGTTCAGCACGTCTTTTTTCGGAGGAGATTCTGGGCAAATGAAAACGAATTTTTAAAACCCGAGAGAGGTTTTTATCCATAACAGGATGAAGAAAAAAAACCTCTCTCATTTCTTTTCACAGGTGCCACGAGTAGGGATAATCAAAGCCATATTCGAGGCCCTTTTTCCATATTTTCTCTTTTCTGTTACAGTCCTGATTTTGCGGGAGCTGTTATGGCCAGCTGGGGACGAATTTGGTGAAACTGAAGGATTTTTTTGTCCAGAACATGCCCATCTCCAATAACCTCCTTCATGTTTTTCCTGGGTGTCATCATTGAAGAGAAACAAACGTCTGTTCGGACCCCTTTTTCGCAGAAAACCGGTCTGTATTTCATGGCGAACAGTTCCAGAATTTGTGGGTTTTGTGGCTATTTTTGGCCGAGGCGGTTAAAAACGACTCTTGAAACTTGTTGGGGGATCTCCCCTATTTATTGAGAGATTATTTTTAATGTAAGGTGGGTTGATCTCAGGCCCAGGGAGGCTATTCCCTGTAACATTTTTCTGATTCACCAGGAATACAAAGGGACTTTTTCACAGGATTCTTGTGTGTTGACAATTGGTGAAGTTTTCTTTCTTCGTTGAATGTGATTCTAATCGGTCTTCATTATGTTTCTCTATTTATAATTTTCAAAAGGATATTTAACGCAGAATTTATCCTCGATACTCTGTGCAGTGCTTTTAAGAATCTTAATGTTTTCCTCTAATACTACAATGAAGAAATTCTTGGATGCTTTTTTGTTGTAGTCGATTATCTCATCTGTTCATCTTTTACATCAATTTATTTCTAAAGAATCCAATGAATGCATTATCTTTCCCTGTGGAAATACCTCATAGACCTGTGTTTGATTTCAAACTTGTCACAGACCCCATAGCCCAATGGTCTTCTTTTGTTGTCTCAACCAGAAAACCCCAAGAACATAACCCTATTCTGCATAGCTAGCCTAATATTCTTTTCAAACAAAGCTATATTAGATGGAGAGATCCCTCTATGAGTCTTGGAGAGCTAGATCCAAGACTCAAAGTAGTTTTGATGTTTCCTCTATGACTGCCTCACAGCCTTGGGAAAATTACAGAGTGCTAACAGAATGGTGACCATACTAGGGAATCTCCCCAGTAGAACACTTCAAAGCTCCAGATCTGATCACTGATGGTGGACAGTGACCAGACACAAGAAGGCTGAGATCATTCACCTGGTGACTCCAATCAGATTCAGACAGTGCCAACTCAAAGACTCCACTGGACGAAGAACCTGAAGCATGACCAAGCAGTCTAGAAAGACTAGGTACTCAAGCTCAAATTGCATTCAAGACATCTTTGGTTTTATCTGCAATTATGTTTTGTCTTATTCTAAGCCTGATCAAAAGTATATTGTTGAAGATTACATTGACCACCTGTTGATTGATGAGCCTCAAGATATCATATCCCCAATTGTAGATTATGTGCATACTCATACACCTGTGCACATCCCAGATGCACCTGTAGAAACCCTAGTGAGACATAAGCCTCCTACTTTATCTCCTACTCTTGCTAAACCTCTGGATGGTTGTGAGCCTCTCGCTTCATCTCATGTGCTTGCAAAAGTCCCAAACCGATACAAGCCTCTAGATTTTCCTCCTATTCTCCATGACCTCCCTGCAAATTACACAAAATAATATGCCCATGTTTGATGGAGAGAATGCCAATATTACTACTGAAAAGCATATCCAAAGTATTGAGGATTTTCTTGACTTATTTGAGGTAGAATATGATGATGTCTGCATCCGAATGTTTTCCCTATCATTGGGAGGTGAAGTCAAGAACTGGTTTAAAAAACTCACAGCTACAAGCATTAAAAATTTTCATCAGTTCATGCAAGTTTTCCTAGATAGATGGGTGGTCATGGGAAATGTTTTCCTCATCCTATAAGAGTATGACCACTTGAAAAGAAATCCATGGGAGACAGTACAACAGTTCTCAACCAGGTTCAATGAGGTGTATCATTCAATACCTGTGGATGTAAGGCCACCTCCTGGTTTAGCTAAATTGCATTTCCCAGAATCCTTTGATCCAGAAATGACATTCCGGTTAAGAGAAAGAGACACTGCAACCCTAGAAGAAATGAAAAATGTCGCAATCGATGTGGAAGCTAACCTCCTGAACAGGAAGGCAAAGCTATAAGCAGTGAGAAAAGACAAAACAAAAAAGGAGCAGCTGAAATCTTCAGTAGCTAAACTGGACATTTTGGCCAGTGCCATGGAAAAGATGATGCAGAGGATTAACATAAAAGAGGAGCTTGTTGTCCAAAGACATCATGTTCCACTGATTTCAAAGAAAGAAACGGTCATAGTTCCCAAACATTTTTCTGCTCATCCTGGGTACCATGGCTTGAATAATGATTCGTTCATGTATTCAATTCAAAACACAGTCAAAGATGAAGCTCCATCTCAACTTGTAGAGGAACAACCAACTGACATGATATGCATGTTCAATGGCATTTCATCCATGGATGATTTACCCAAGTGTGACCAGTATGATGATGATCATGAAGCTGAAATAGAGGTTTTCTGTTCAAAGAAACCAGCATCATGTTGTTGGCATGAGGAAGATCAGTTACAACTCAGATATGACAATCAATCTGCACATGGAAATTATGACAACAATGATCAATCTGCAGAAAATCTCAGAGTAAGTGAAAACACTTTGCCCTTATGTTTCTCATCTTTTCAATTTCTAAAAAGAAACTCTAGGCCAGTTGACAATAGTCACGATAGAAATTTCTCTGATCAATCAGTTGAATATGCCATTAAGGATATGGAGGTTGTTCTAAACCCAGAATCGTAGCCCTCGACCTACATTGATTTTCAAATTCTTGATGAAATCTTAGAGCCTGAGACAAATTATGAGTTAATCCACAATAACTATGTACCATTGTGCTTTAATTCATTTCAAGTTTTGAAGGAGACTCTTGGAAAAGTGTTGAAGGATAAATACATAAAAGGTTAGGAAATTTCATTTGAATCAATGCAGTAGTCTTGTCAGTCTTTTTAGGATCCAATAGCTGATCGGTTGTTGTGTGGTCAAAATCATTCTTCATTCACCAGTCATGAGATAAAAAGATGTTATGATATTGACATGATCAAGCAGTCAGTTACAGGGGTGTGTTCAACAGAAGTCGCATTACAAAGCCCATCATAGCAGTTGCAGCCATGTCAGGAAATGCATGAGGACAAAAATAACATAGGTACAGTGCCAGAGCATGTCGCTCACTTGGCAGAATCCAAAAATCAAGGAACATGTCATTTCTACCTTGATCCTATAGCTACCTATATGGAAAAAAAATTCACTGTAGAGCCTCAATCTATCTCTGGCAGTACTTTTGTTCTTCAATATTGTCGAGGTCTCTATGGTAAATATCAATCACGTTTTCAGCAGTGGCCTTTTCACTTTGCAGTTTTGAATCCATGGGCAAAGGGTCAGGCTGCCTTTTTGACTGTGCAAACAAGCAGTCAAGTATTCCACTGGTCTCAGAAGCTACTTGATTGGCTTCATTGGCATTTTTGTATTATTTGATTTAACAAAATTATCAGTAGCATAGGGTAGGTAGGAAACATTTGATTTGGTTTCAGTTGCAAGATCAAAACAGGTACAGGTTGCAGAATAAGATTTTGGGATCAACCCAATGGATAAAGCACCGGTATGCATGTTTAGAGGTCCGTGGTTCTTGACACCTCCCAAAAGAGCTGCCATCCCAAGGTGGAGCCACTGTTATAACCCTATAATTCATAGGATCATCTGTTGACTGGAAATTTCTCACTCTGGGTGTATAGGTTTGCAAATAATATTTCATCTCTGCAAATTATTTTCAAGAGAAGCAGTGCACCAAACCCTCAAAAAGTCATTAAGCCTAAGTTTTTCCTCATATACTACATTCGCGCCTGGAGAATAAAGAACGTGCTTAGATCGACGGTCGATCTAGCGGTGCATAGATCAACGAATGACAGTGGATTTTGGACCCCCTCGACTGTTCTGTTTCTAACGGTGGGGGGGGGGGTCCACAATGGTGATTAAAAAGTGCACACAGATCTACGGTTGTCATGGAGGTGGGCAGATGGATGGTCTACAGGCGATTCTGGACCCCCCCCCGATCATTCTGCCTTTAATGATGGGTGGGGGGGGGGGTCCGGAATGAGGCGATTTTTCCAACGGGCCCTATCCCAACATGTCATCCATCCATTGCATCAGGCCTCCTCTGTTGGTGTGCTACATCCTTCATCCATGCTGTGCCTGTCAGTTCCTCACCCTTCATTCCTTCACCCCTTCGCCAATCTCACCAATCCATGAATAAACCAAGCTTAGGGTAAAAAGAATAATAGATTAACAAAGGTTAGCAATAAAGTTAGTGTAGTTAAACTAGGCTAAACTAGTTAATAATTAATAAATTAATAGCTAAGTTAGTTTAGTAACTAGGTTAGTTTTTTATTAATTAATATTTAATAGAACAAATATTAAAATAAAAAACATAAAAAAACAAAACATAATAAAATATATAACAAAAAGTAATAAAACAAATTAAAATATAATTCAAATTAAAATATAATTCAAATTAAAATAAAACATATAAAAATAAAACACAAAACAAATTAAATATAATAAAAAAAATATAATAAAAAAAAGTAATAAAACAATTAAAATACAATATAAAACATAAAATACAAAAACAAATATAAAAAACAAAATATAAAAACGTAAACAATAAAAATCATATTAAAACAAAAAACAAATAACAAAAAATTAAAAAACGAAACAAAAACATGTTATCCTAAGTCTACCCCACCCAACAATCCACGCACACCTTCACATATCATGCCCCCATCCAAATTCACATCATATTAATCAACGACCGTTAAAAATTCTGGACCCCCCTCACTATCCGGAGTTTAACGAGAGGGGGGGCTCCGGAATGGTAGTTTACAAAAACCACCCCTCGGACAGGTGTCGACTCCCTATTCCAGCGGACCCCCCCACCCCCCCAAAACCTCTTACCACCTCGGGGGGGTCCGGAATACCGCCTTCCCGAAAACAAAACTGCTTTTATCATTTTCACTATGTTTTTCCTGTTCAGCACGTCTTTTTTCGGAGGATATTCTGGACAAATGAAAACGAATTTTTAAAACCCGAGAGAGTTTTTTCTCCGTAACAGGATGAAGAAAAAAATCCTCTCTCAATTTTTTCATAGGTGCCATGAGCAGGGATAATCAAAGCCATCTTCGAGGCCCTTTTTTCCAGATTTTCGCTTTTCTGTTACAGTCCTAATTTTGTGGGAGATGGTACAGCCAACTGGGGATGAATTTGGAAAAACCGAAGGAGTTTTTTGTCCAGAAAATGCCGATATCCAATAAACTCCTTCATTTTTTTCCCAGGTGTCATCATTGAAGAGAAACAAATGTTTGTTCGGGCCCCTTTTTCGCAGAAAATCGGTCCGTCTTTCATGGCGGACAGTTCCAGAATTTGTGGGTTTTGTGGCTATTTTTGGCCGAGGCGGTTAAAACCAACTCTCGAAACTTGTTGGGGGATCTCCCCTATTTATTGAGAGATGATTTTTAATGTAAGGTGGGTTGATCTCAGGCCCAGGGAGGCTATTCCCTGTAGCATTTTTTTGATTCACCAGGAATACAAAGGGACTTTTTCACAGGATTCCTGTGTGTCGACAATTGGTGAAGTTTTCTTGCTTTGTTGAATGCGATTCTAATCAGTCTTCATTATGTTTCTCTCTTTATAATTTTCAAAAGGATATTTAACGCAGAATTTATCCCTGATACTCTGTGCAGTGCTTTTGAGAATCTTAATGTTTTCCTCTGATACTACAATGAAGAAATTCTTGGATGCTTTTTTGTTGTAGTCGATTATCTCGTCTGTTCATATTTTACATCACTTTATTTCTAAAGAATCCAACGTCTGCATTATCTTTCCTTGTGGAAATAACTCATAGACCTATGTTCGATTTCAAACTTGTCACATACCCCATAGCCCAATGGTCTTCTTTTGTTGTCTCAGCCAGAAAACCCCAAGAACATAACCCTATTCTGCATAGCTAGCCTAATATTCTTTTCAAACAAAGCTATATCAGACGGAGAGATCCCTCTCTGAGTCTTGGAGGGATAGATCCAAGACTCGAAGTAGTTTTGATGTTGCCTCTGTGACTGCCTCACAGCCTTGGGTAAATTACAGAGTGCTAACAAGTGCAACAGCCTCTTCCAGTTCTCCTTGTCCAACCCCTTTGCTCAAATAATCTCCACTAATTGTTTTGATGGCATCTCCCTCATGAGATCATAAGTTTGATGTAATTCCCAATCTCCATTGTCCCTTTCACCATGAGAAGGCCTCCTAATATAGACTTGGAGAGGTCCAACCACTTGAGATATCTTTGGTATAAGTTGAGGATTCCTCTCCTTCAGTTGAGGATATCCCCTAAGATCATGCCTTGACCATCTATTTGAATCCAACTACTTTCAGGAATTGAGGGATTCTTCCCTTATTTGCCTCAACAAACCCATAATTTTCTAAAAAGAGGGTAGCACTCCCCCATAAGGGTGCACAGGGAGCTCAATCACCCCCCTAAAGAGGCTTAGGGAGCACCGTCACTCCCTGACAGTGGGTAGGGGAGCGCTCCTCTCCAAAATCCATTTTTTTTAGTGTTTTTTCCATAGCAAAAGGTTTGTACTCCCTGTCAAGTGACTTCTCTTCTTCCAAACTAACCTTTGAGGTGTCTTAAGTGTGTTTATGATGTTGTTAGAGGCACGACATGGGAAAGATGGTAGTATGATGCTTATGACACTTGCAACACTTGTAGTCAAGATGCGACACTTGTGGACAATATGCGACACTTACAACACTCATAATGACGACACTTGCGACACTATCGATGCGAGTAATTTTGAGGTGTAACAACACCTTATGTCATGGGAATCATGTTGATGTTACTTCATCAACAAAGTCTTCTCCTCATCCTTCTACCTTCTCTGGTGAAAGTATAGCTACTAGTAACTATAAGTCTAAACAAAATAGAAAGAGAAAGAATAGGAAGAAGAATTCAACAACCTATGCAAGTCACGTTAAAGATAGGTCGCCAACCTCTAAAATTCATGTTGAATACCCAGCACCCAACCTCTGCAACTCATGCTGGGGGAAAACAACCAACCTTTGTGAGTCATGTTGGAGATAGGTCATCCACCTCTATAATTCATGTTGAAGACCAAGACCCAGCCTATGTAGGTCATGCTTGGGGGAGAATTCTAGTCACTGCTAGTCATACTAGCGATAGGTCTATAGCCTCTGGGATTCATGTTATTGACCCATCACCAACCTTTTATAGTCATGTTGTAGATGTGAAAAAAACCACTACATGTCATGCTGGGGGAATGAACCTAGTCCCTGCGAGTCATATTGAAGTTCAACAACCAACCTCTGCTAGTCATGTTGGAGAATTGTCAACAACCTCTGCAATTCATGTTGAGGACAAGAAACTAGCCACTCCTGGTCATGTTGTGGGTATTGATTTTGTTGAGAAACCTAGATGGATAGGACGTAAGCCCAATTTCCCTAGTAATATTTGTAAGGGATATCACCTTACTCATTTATGCCCTAGCCTTCCGGAGGCATGAAGATTGCGGTCCATGTCTACAAGATCTTCTGATTCAGAGTATTATGAGGTTTCCTCATAGTCTATTCATCCTTTGGTTGATGAAGTGATCATTCCAATGCAATATTCGACCAACCCCACTCCTATTTTGGGGGGTGATGGGCCTTCATACCATGTTGTCTCATAGTCTATTCAGCCATTGGTTGAGGAAGTGGTCGTGTCGATGTAATCTTCGACCGATCCCACTCTTCTCTTGGAGAGTTTCGATTCTACTAAAGTGGTCACACTGATCCCATTTATATTTTCCTAGTGTTTGTGAAGACTCTACCCCACCAAAGATAAATTATGTGGAATATTATCCTCGGTGTTCAGTTGCTCCCGAGACGGAACTTGTTCACTCATGTTTTCCTTATCGAGACTTGGTCTCAAAAATTGATCCATTGGTTTATCCAATGGGAGCATGGGACCCCTTACTTCCCCCTCTTGCTCCAAGTGATCTCGAGTTTCCTTGTGAGTTTGATCTTGCTATTTGTATATCCTCAAGATCTTGTGATTTTGATTCTTCGCTGATAAACTCTATCGGTCCTAGTCAAAATCTCCATCGTTATATGGAATATAGTTAGTTTACTTCTCCCTTTGGGACTGTTAACTCTCCTTTTTCATGTGATTTCTTGGATATTGAATTGCCTTCCGATGAGGCTATCCTTGAAGCCATGAATACAGTTTCTATACCGTTGGAATACTTGCACTGTGGTTTGTGTTTTCTTCCCTTTTGGGAGACTTTTCAAGTTGAATATCGAAGAGACTCTTAGTAAGATCCTAGCAACAAGATCTACCCAAACTACTACCATGCATGAGCTATAAGGATGTGTGGTACCTTGTACATATAGTATAGTCCAGGTTTTGTTTTATTGAATTTTTGTATTCAGTAGCAACTCTTTTTTTCTGAAGTTTCTATCTATATTGGATTTATTAACTTATAGATAAGTGTTATTGGCCTTATATGCAGGATCTTGGAGACATTTTTCTTTGAAATTTGTTAGTTGTATCGATCCGTTCTGACAGGTATTGACCTCGAAACTGGCATATAGGCTATATTTTTCCCTACTTGCATTTTTTTCATTATCTATCCTGGTTTATTTCTCCTTAGGATCAAGCCCACTAAATTGTGACACTAACCTTCCTTGTTGATAAGTGTTTTGTACTTTATGTGGTAAATCCTTCCTTCCATGGGCATCCTAGTTAGAACCGTGTTTTCCATTTGGTGCCCATGTTAAAGTACTTCATAGGCACGAGAGTCTCGTTTAGTCCCACCATGACTTTGTGTTGAAGCCTGATTATTCTTCTTCATCTTTTTTTCTAGCTTATACCTGAGGGACTCCATAAGTTCATGGTTTGTTGTCTTTCAAGATCGCTTAAACTTTGAAAGCAACATCTAATGAGAGATTATTTATTTTTTTCGGTTTCATTTAGATTACTTAAGAAAATAAGCCCCCCTGGAGTCTTCTTTAAGCCCTTTTCAGACTCTCTAAAATTGAAAAGATTGGCAAATGATCTTGTTTCCCTTCATTCTCACCAAACAAAAATTTGAAGGCACATCTGTTCAGCAGTAGTTTACCCCTTTTTTTGAACGGTTAATTCATGAATAAAGGTATTCCCTAGGAGCTTTGGTTCACTAGGAGAGTATTCTTAGGCGTAATTTTAACCCTTTTTCGAGCCTAAGGAAGTAATTTTTTGAAAAAGATCCATTATCCTTGGTTCTGGTTTATCTCTTTTTCAGGCCTTGGAGATTATCTACAAAAAAGGAATCCCCCCAGAGTCCATAGTTAAGATCTTTTCAGACTCCCTACATATGAAAATATCATTGAGTGACCTTGTTTCTTTCATACTCGTTAATTTGTCCAGAAAGAACATCTATTTGGCGTAAGTTTAACCATTTTTCTGGCCAATAGATTATACAGGAAAAAGGTATGCCTCGAGAAACATGTCTCGTCGGGAGATTTCTCCTAAGTTATATTTTATAATTTTTTGAACTAAGGAGACTAAAATTAGAAAAAGGTTGTGAGTCCATAGTTAAGCTCTTTTCAGACTCCTTAAAATTGAAAATATAGCTGACTGATATTGTCTCAATCACACTCGTTAAAATGGTTTTGAAGAGACATCCTTTCGGTATAATTTTAACCCCTTTTTGAACCGACTGGACTAATTACGAAAAAGGAACATTTTGGAGTCTCCTTTTAGTGTTTTTCAGACTCTCTAAACGTGAAAAAACATTGAGCTTACCTTCTTTGGGCTCGTAAAACTTCACATGGAAGGAGTCATGTTGTGTCACGCTTAATCGCATCACAGGTATCAACCTTGCATCTTTGGCCTAATGTTGGCTTCATGTTGCTATTAACTGAACCTTCAAAGCATTCATTAAATGCAAGCCTTGTAGCATTTTTTTCGCTTGTGATCTGTCACCTTGACACATGGAGGAATTTTCCTAAGTGTCCTTATCCTCCACATGTCTCCTTTCCCTAAGCGTCAGTATGTTCCAAGCACTTGGAACTAGTTTTCTTTCCCATGACACTCATTCCTCTTTTGTAACATAGCATTCTTTTATTCTTTTTCATGCTCATTAAAATTTTGAAAAAGATAAAAAAATCAAATTTTCCAAAAGAAGGGGACGAGATATACATTCTCTTTTTTCAGTAGCAAGTTAGTCACCCTTGGAAAAAGAACTTCCTTTCGTTTGTTCTCCAATCATTGGGATCTAGTATAACCTTAGGAATTTGCTCTCGTTACATAGAGTTGTTTCCTCCTCTGTTTGGTTACTCTTCCAAACAAATGGAGAGTTTGTGGTGCCTCCTATATCACAGACTTTTTTCAAATTTCAGCTACCCGAGTCTCATCATTTTGTCATGATTTTGTCTAGGGGAAGTTTTATCCAACTTGATTCATCCATTATGCAGTTTATCTCTTGAACTTCATGAGTCGGACATCCTGAGAGTCCAGTCAAGTTTCAATTCAAAATAAATGAAATTCTATTCCCGATGATCGAGATCCTCCAGTCTTTCCCCGTCAGCATGTCTAAGACCTCAGGGTAGTGAGTCTTACACTCCTATTGTGCTCCTACCTAAGTTTTGAATATATTGAATTTGTTTCTCAAGTTATGAAGATCTCCATCTCCATCTACGGGCATCAATTCTTCTTGAAGATGCATATTATATTGTATTTATATATCTTCAAATAACTTTGAGATGTATATCTGATGTGTATTTCTCATGTATACACTTTATATAGACATTTATATCAAATGGATCTGCAGTGTACTTGATTGAAAACCATGATTAGTTCATATTGAGCATGGATATGCCCACCTCGAAGAGATTATCATTATTTTGCAGATGGCACACTCCTGAAATCTGGTCCCGGGCTCACCCGAATCTTTGCCTTCCCACTGGTAAATATATTCTAATGTATTTTGGCCATCAGTTTCTCTTTTGACCTCACACATTAGGGGGCATCTGTTATAGTCCAAAAATTCCCTGCCTATGCATGCATGGCATTGGCCTTTCCACTTACATAATTTTCCAAATTATTGTTGAGGCTTCTTCTTAAAAATTGGTTTTTTGGAATATGTACGCACCTTGTTGAACTGATAGCCCACATACACATATGATCTGCATACTAGTTATCCTGCATACATATGCAAGCTGCATGCTATTCAACCTATGTTTACCTCCAAAATTTGTAAAAAATATAAAATTGCAAGGAATTCAGAAGAGTTTATGGGATATCAATGGTTTCCCAACCATTTTACCCATTGTATCACATACCCAAACCGAATAACCATATTTTATCATATAAAAATAAGTCTTGGGGTCTCATTTAAAAGAACAAGCAAGAGAATAAGAAAACCCTTCCAAAATCCCTTCCCCTTCTTAGCCTAATTTTTGCATCCTATTCTGAGTTTTGGCCTCAACCTTCCCCTCCATCCCTTTCTCCTTATACAACCCTTTCTCCTTTCCCAAGTGATAATTTGATTGTGAGAATATAGCGTGGGATTGATGTACTTGGATCCACGATAGAGGATCTCGGACCTAGTTTGTGGAGTGATTGTCAGTGAAGGTTGCAATCCTTTTGATATTAATATTGAATAAAAGAGTTCATTCTTGTCCCAAAACATTATGTCTATATTCTTTTATCGATTTATGCACTTATGTCTGTATCTGAACATTGAAAGTGATACGTAGAGATTGTATGTTTTGTAACATTGTTTTCCTAAGTTTTTGCAGGTCATCTTTGGGAGGAGACCCACAATCTAGGAAACTTAAAGGAGAAAGAGGTCTACACCAACCACAAGGACTAAAGGTGCACCCATTGACCTTATTTCCTCTCTCTTTTCCTTCAGTTTAGATATTTTTGGGGTAGCTTAAGGGTAGAAAAGTCTTTTAAGTGAAGTCAGTTCTTTGCCTGTACCTAGACCCAATATAGGAGGATTTTCCCTGTAGCACCTTTACCTATAATATTTCATGCACCTTCAACCAAATTAATTATATCATTGTTATAGGTGGAGGCGTACTCTTGATTCTTCCAATGAAAGTGGTTGTACATATTTTATAAAGGTTATATTCTAGTATGAATACCCTTGAGAAGTCAAAATACATGTTCTTGTGTCATGTGACCACCAAGACTTCATAGCGTGACCCCAAAATTTGCATGAATGACATCCTTTTGATATTAGACATGCAACATTATAATATTAAAAAAAAATGAAGGGAAACATGGGAATTACAAACAAAACAACATGCTTACTAGAGAAAACTCCTAATCCTAAATAAGTGTGCAAGGTGTTCACACATATGCAATACAACTTAAATGAGCTCTGAATGGAAATAGGCCTTGCTACTTTTTATACTTGTACACCTTCCCCATAATTTGATGAGCTATCTAATTATGGGATGCATGTAGAGATTCATTTTCTTCACTTGTTTTCTCCTTGGCACTATAAGAACTAATATTAGATGTTCATTCTTCATAGATAGCCATAGGGGCATATTGTTATTGATGACTTCCACTATATAAATAGAATAGTTGCTAGTCAAGAGGGAATGAAATTTATCTCCATCCATGACTATATAGTTGTAGACTTTAGATTTGAGCCTTGCATTTACTAAGCCATGAATATTATGTATGCTTCATGGCCATTGAATCAGTTTGGATTCATATAACTCCAAGTTGCTTCTATATGAAGCATGTCATGCTTGCAACTTGATTAATTCATTAAACAATAAGATCCTTTAAATCCTTTGGATTATAGGAATGTACATCCATATCGTATGTGGAGAACCTACTTTCCTTGGTATTTTTACTATTGGTTATGTCCCCATTCTAGATATTCATCCTTGTCCATTCATTTTCTCTCGTAAAGAATAACATCACTGAGATATCCATGGTATTATATTTACTTGATAACCAACATTTTCGACGATGTTTTTCCTCTTTAAAACTATCTATGAGGAAACTATTGGAAAGAACCTTAGATATGTTGTCGATTCTAAACAATACCAATGTACAATATCATGACATAGGATATTATATTCCTAAATTGAATGTGTCCTAACATTTTCTATATGGAACCTAATTTATGTTGCAAAAATAGAAGAAAAAAAAATTTAGTTACATCGATAGTGATGAGAAGAACATGTATAACAAACCATGGAGTGATTTCAAACTGTACAATAACATGGATGACCCTAATTCACTAGACTTTGACCCATTTTTTAAAATATCCATGGTGGAATCATTTCTTCGGATCTAAATATTGGTATTGGAATATGATCATCATCCCCAAACCATCCAATTCAAATGCACTCAATAGAATTTCATCCATGACATTCATATCTTATATATAATTATCTAGACCAACTTTTGTATCATTCTATTGATCCATGATATATTAGAAATCAATAATACTACACTAATTATAAATGGGTGACTCAAAAGCATATCAGAATGCAATGGGAGGTTTTTGCAACAACACTTAGTATGCTTCCTCACCTAGTTACATTCTTCTATCATCCCTTTTTTTTTTTTTGACATCGTGGTGGGGTGCTTTGGAGGAGTATAAATGGGCCCCTCATCATCAAATTCCTAAATTTTGAAAATTTCAACATTAGATTAATGCATGTGTAGTAGTAAAACAAGTATTACATCAATGAATATGTATAAATAACAAAACAAGTATTCAATTATTCATAACTATATTAAAAATATTTGTTGAAGTTAGTGTCATATGTCAAGACAACATAATAAATATTTATTACAAGTGTGACAAATTTTTTGAAATTCACATTGTATTAGATGAATGGATTTGTGCTACCGCACATAGTGTTAAGGGTGAGATGGAATACCACCTAAATACACACATGAACCACTAAGTGGGGAAGAGAGGAGAGTGAACTATCCACATGATTTGAGGTCCAAACCAAGAAACCTAGGGTAACACAAAAGAAGATAAGAATGATAGGGTAATGCACTAGATTAATTATGATCTTAAAATATTTTTAATAATAACATGGGGTTGTAGATGATTAGGGTAATTGAATTAGTTTCAAATTATTTTTTACAAACAAACTAGAAAAGGAAAACAAACCACCTAACTAGGGTTAATTAACCCACAATTTATTTATTCAGCTAGAAACCTTGATCTTGAAAATGAAAGGAGGAGAAGGAAGAGAACTCGATAGGATAATGTTCATGTAAATGATGAATATCCCTAGGATGAAGTGGAGATTTTTTATATTCCT
Source organism: Picea engelmannii (assembly GCA_009831015.1). Lineage (NCBI taxonomy): Eukaryota > Viridiplantae > Streptophyta > Pinopsida > Pinales > Pinaceae > Picea > Picea engelmannii. The sequence continues at coordinate 930,640 of ML780202.1, forward strand.
ACAAGAGTGATCCACATCCTAGTATAATTTGTAGACTCAACTCCAAATACTTGAAGGGGAGGTCTTGCCTCAATATCCAATACAAATATATATATATATCTATATATATACAACCAATAAAACACTAGGTCTACTACTATAAAGATAAACCAATGAAGTATGCAAAATAGATAGACCTTGTTCCCTCAAAGGAGATGATGCCCCCATTTCCCTAACTATGATGGAACCTCCCTTGAGGGTTAAGGCTTGAAACTTCCAAGGTATAAGTGAATTTGTGAGAATGAAAATGCCCTAGAATGAGTCAATCGCACATCCAATATTGGAACCAAGTTGGAAAAAGGAGTCCCTATAGAGGAATTGGATATGAAAAGTTAAAGAAGCCTTAGGGGATTGAGGAAGTATATCAACAACTAACCCAAGTGATACCTTAAAATTAGGTTTTTTCCAAATATAAAATAAGAATATTTCAAGATTTGAAGAGCTCAAGAGACTTTACAACGAGGAGTATAAGAGTATTTATAGAAAAAGGAGAAATATCAAGGCATGAAAAAAAATTGGATTAGTTGTTAGGCTATCCAGGGAATATGGAACCATCGTACACAAGGGATTCACCTTATTGACCAATATCTTATCACATTCATTTATAAAGGGGGTTTTAAAATTGTGAAAAATAGAGTCAATGCATTGTAGGTATTGGGGGTGGGGGGATGCAAGGTACAAGGTGGGGGATATAGATATTTGGGTGTATAAAAATGGGTATCTAGTAAAATAGGGGATATCCAGTAAAAACAAGGGGTTTTTTAATTAGAAATATGTATTGGTAGGGGGGTTCAACAAAAACAATTTGGGAGGCATTTATCAATATCTAGTGAAATTAGAGGTATTATTTAATATCCCATGAATGCACATGCTATGTCACATATTCACTAAGTGGAGACCCCATGGAATCATATCACTATGTTAGGCCCAAAACATCCCTCTTTTATGAAACTTGCAAATTGATAGTGGTGGTTCCAAAAGCAAATATCTGGTACAATCAGTTCCTAGATATCAATAGGGCTTAGGTGGTTTGATTCAAGTTGACTCCATGAATGACAATTATGAAATGGGTTTGGGTAGCTACAGACTGTATTTAAGGCATCCTAAGTGAGAATGGACCTAGATTAGGGATTTGCACCCCCAAATGGACCCATGAATTTAGAGAATGTCCCAAATAAGTGATATTCAAAGGGTTAAAATGAGTTTGGAGATCGAAGGGGAGCACGGACCTAAGGAACCCACCCAAGTGTTGCACATACTAGTAAGGTTCCACATCTAGGCTAGGGTGAGAGGGGCTTCAATAAGGTGATCCATTAGATTAATACAATAATTGAGAGATACCATACCATCATTGGATGGATTACAAATGAATATAGCATAGGGGTGGACCACACAAGCCACCTCCCAATGGGTAGGCATATTTGAGTATCCAAGTGTGAATTTCATATGCTAAACATGTGCATGTGCATCCAATTGCATGTATAAATATATTTCATATTATCTAATTAATTCACATAAAAAAGAACCATAAATCCAATATTATAGTTAGTTCACATGTTTTTCCTTATGCTTCAATGGGACACTGAAAAGAGGTCTCAATACAAGTTTCCTATGTTGAGCATTAGGACATATACAAAAGTTATAGTTTATTGAGAAATCATCACAATGGATCAACTATGTACTCCATGCATAACTTATTTAAAAATAACTCTTTACCATTGGATTGCTCATAAAACTCACATTTCACTATGAATAATGAGCATCTAGAGCCATCTATGAACCATGTAATGTTGCATTAACTGTGTGGATAACAATTAGTATATAATAAGTTCTTTTGGTCGAATTTCCCTGAGGCCTGACCATCCATATATATATACATGGAAATTATACATTTTTATTTAATAATATTCAAGCAATTGACTAACTATATTGATGATCCTAAAATGGCATTAGTGCTATTAAATTCTTGGAAGGAACAACCACGTGAGAAAGGATGAATAACCCTGATTTTTTAGTCTTTATTTCGAGATGGTGATTATGTAATCATTGGCACAATGGTAGAATTTAGTCCCTCCATAAAGAACAAGGAGGGATGGTGGTCAAGCATCATATATGGTGAAATTATAGGAATTTTGGTACATACTTTCACATTTAAGAGGAAACAAGAAGTATTTGTTGACCTCCAACAAGTTAAGAATCCTTCATTTATACTTGGACATCCTTGTTTTAAGATCATCTAGAATTTTGGAACTCCTCATATAAATCATTTGGGTAGTATGTATCTTGTCTTTTGGGTCACTAAAAATCCCAATTGACTCAACCTAGAGAATGGGATACACAATTCAAAAGTAAACTCATTTGATTTTTCTTTTAATGCATATTGCTAGGGTCTTTAATGGTTTAGGTTAATGTATCTTTAATTTATTTCTATTAAAAATTAGAATAAAATTATGGATATAATTCCATATAATTTGAGTGCACATATGATGTAGAAGTGTCCATGCATAGTTCAAATGCAATAGAAAGGAATGTGGAGGAGTAGGCACACTAGTATTGAAAAGTTGTTCAGGGGGATATGATAGCAAGGAATTATGGGTGAAACTTTACTTGGAAAATATTTCCTATGGTGTAGGCACATGAAAATGGATAAGTGAATGACAAGGCATTGCATCATCATCAAATAACTATGACAAGCATGCATAAGAAGTATGTGCCTTGAAGATGAAGTGTGAGGCACGTGAGAAATATTATGATCGTTATTGTTATGGACACAAAGATGAGGCATGGAGTGTTGGAAATATTGTTTTCAATGATGTCAAAGATAGGGTGAGACCGTAGATGGCCAAGATAAATATTGCAAGATGGAGATTGTTGGAAAAAAAAAATTGGATTTTTGATGCTTAATTTGGATACCCTGTCTTTGAATTCCTTTTTACTATGAATACCTAGCTCAAATGGAAGCATAGGATATATGGTTGAAAATATTATTCCAAGAAATTTACAATGTTATATGGAACTCCCTCTAATTCCTTAGGAATGAGGATATATGAAATATTATGTCAGGTCAACCTAGCTAGAAAGTATAGGTCAAGCTAGCTAGTTTTACAATTCAACCCCATAAGTGAATGCAAAAACACTATAAATACAAGATTGATTTATGCCTTTGAAGAGCATCGAATCAAGGAGATAAAGTACAAATTATTAGAAGATATATGAGGTGAAGAAGAAGAGTTGGGGAGTATTTGTTGGGTCTAAAGGTGCAGAAGAAGAGTTTTCTTGGAGTTTTAAGGGTGTGTTATGAAGGAATAAGGTCTCTGATGTTGCAAAGTGTGTTGTTTTGAGATTGTGATGTTGCAGTCTGGAATTATATTTTGAGAATGATGTTATGAGTTTCGCTAAGTCATGAAGGCTAAATATGACTAGGGTTTGAAGCTATGTTTCAGGTATGAAGCAAGGAGAGGTGTTGGAGCATGAAAGTTAAGGGTATGTTGATGTTATGAAATGCATGAAGTATAAAGCATGCAGGTCAAGTCAGAAGTACTCTATGTATGAAGATATTATATTGCTTCCTATACATGTATTACTAGTTCCATGCTCAATTTAAGAGATTGGTGTCTCTAGTAGGTTTGGGCCTACACAATATATTGCTAAGTTGGTGCTCAGGTGAAGATATTGGTGTCTCTAGTAGGTTGGTGCCTACAATATTTTATAAAGATAATTCTTTTGTGTTTTTATCGCACAAGGGTTTCCAAATTAAACTATGTGTATTGTGATTTGAGTTTACATGCATTTATTGTCTTAAAGTTAATAAATATTCATTTAAAGTAAAAAGTATCTTATATTGATTCATCCTGCCCCTCTCAGTATAACCATAAGTTCAACAATTGGTATCAGAGCATCTTCCTTTCAAAACACTCTAACCACTGAAAGGAAAATATTGGGATAACAACTGGATAGTAAAGAAGAATCCCTCTTCATGGACATGGATACAAAGTCTACTAATACTAAAAATAAAGACAATTGGAAAGAAAAATAATATTCAAAAGAAGAAGACATTTATGGGGAAGTGAATCTTGAAGTAGAACTGGTTAGTGCCTTAGAATAAATAGAGAGACTTGGGAGAAAGAATAAAAAATAGAAAGAGAAATTGAAGAAATATGAAAAGAAAGATCATGATCTTGATGAAACAGAAAAAATACTTATAATCTTGAAGAATCAACTAGAAGAGGAAAAAAGGATAGAATAAGTGTTGAGAATCCAACTAAAAGAAAAGGAAGAAAATTGCACGGGAAAAAAATGAGAGTTAGTTTCAAAACAAAGGAGTACTCAACATCAAATCCATTTGAACTTGTACACATAGACCTCTGCGGGCCAACAAGAACAAAAAATTTAAAAGGTGAGAGTTATTTTATGTTTCTTATTTCTTATCGAAAGACACCATCCATATTTGTTCAAAAGCAACATCCTGAAAATCAGATTCTTGGTTATCTAGATACAAAAGCTTAGACAATAAGAAGATTGGACTTTTATTTTATATATAAAATAGAGCCTAAGAAATTTGCACAAGCTTGTGAAGATAAGCATTAAGTTAATGTTATGAAACAAGAACTAAATCAAATTGAGAAGAATGAGACATGGGAACTTGTTCCGAAACCCAAAAAAAAGAATGTGATTGGCCCCAAATGGGTCTTCAAAAACAAATTGGATGAAGATGGACAAATAGTAAGAAATAAAGCAAGATTGGTCTATAAAGGGTATGCTCAAGTTGAGGGTATTGACTTTGAGGAAACCTTTTCTCTAGTTGCAATATCAGAAGCAATCAAAATGTTTTTGGCATTTGTGTGTTTCAAGAATTTCAAAGTATATCAAATGGATGTCAAGTCATCCTTTCTAACTAGAAATTTAGAAGAAGAAGTATATATTGAACAACCATAATGATTTCAATTATTAGAAAACAAATATCATGTATGCATACTGAAGAAAACATTCTATGAACTAAAGCAAGCTCCCAGATCTTGGGATTCGAGACTTGACAAATACCTACAACAACAAGGTTTCAAAAGAGGAGTTGTAGACAATAATATTTACATCAAAATAGACAATGAAAATATGTTAATAATTGTGGCTTATGTGGATGATATCATATTTGGAAGTAATGATGATAGAATGAGCCAAACATTTGCAGAAGAAATGAAAAATTAATTTGAGATGTCCATGATTGGAGAATTTTCATTCTTTCTAGGGTTGTAGATTTCTCAATCCAACAAAGGCATATTCATTTCTCAAACCAAATATTTCAAGGAAATGTTGAATAAATTCAGAATGGAAGACTATGCACTTGTTAGTACACCCATGATCATAGAATGTAAGTTGATAAAATATGATGAATCTATAGAATAAAATCAAGCACTATACAATTCAATGATTAGCATCCCACTAAATGTGACAACATCAAGGTTAGACATCATGAAAGCAATAGGATTGGTTGTAAGATTTCAATGTCCACCAAAGGAGACACATGTGCAAGAAGTAAAAAGAATATTCAGATATATGAAGGGCACCCACCTATTCCAACTGGTTCATTTTGGCAGTTTTCCAATTTGGCAGTTTGTTTCCTAGTTTTCGGGTCCCTGACTTGTGGGGCTGTTTTGAGGCCCTAAACAACGTTTTTAGGTCTCACCACAATTATTAATCATAGTAGAAAAATGTGAAGTCCTCGGATAGACATTTCCAACGAGCTATCATGTTCCTAAAACAGAGATCGTATGCAAACGTTACGACCCCGGGAAGTTGATGTACTAACTTACCCAAATGGGGCCTACATGACTTGTGGTGCTTCATCTCCTATGGTTAGGTTTTTGGATGTCTATGGTTTTTGACATTCTTGTTTATTGTAAAAATTCCTTCAGAGCATCATTGTAATGATATTCTTTCGAATGAGAACAGTCTTCGCATATCTTCTCATAGATAAGCTGCCACCATTCCTGCAAGCTTGTTTTCCGCTGCATTTCGACAGTTTCATCTTATTTCCTTATTGAATAGAAAAACATGTTTACTGTATCTTTGTTATTCTATGTTAAGAATATTTTAATAATCTATATTCATTTTGTTCTGCTCATAAAATCTGGATCAGGCACATTGGACTTTGTCTTGTGGTATTCAAGAAGTAAGGACTTCACTCTAACAACATATACAAATGCATATTATGCGGGAAGTATTGACGATAAGAAAAGTATCAATGGAGGAGAATTCTTTCTAGGAAATTTTCTAGTATCATGTTGAGAAAGAAGAAAAATTTAATCTCTATATCCACAATAGAATCCAAATATATTACAACAAAAACATGTTTCACACAAGTTATCTGGATGAAGCATACACTAAAGAATATCAAGGTAGAATATGATCAACTAATATCAGTCATCTATGACAACGTGCAATCAACATTTCAAAGAACAATGTTATGCACTCAAAGAAAAAACATATTCTCATCAAGTACCACTTCTGTTACACATTATTTTTTTCACCCCTATGACCGTTAATGATGCACACCTATCCTTTGTCTTTAGAAGGATCAATTGTCTTAATCCCTGAAGAAGAATGAAGATGAAATTTCCAAGAGAGATGAAATTATCTTTTCCTTTGTAAAAAACCTTGTAAAGAAGGATCGTCGCAACATGATTAGTTTTAAGGGTGCAACAATCTAGGATTGATGCAAGTTGCACCACAGTGGCCTGCGACATTGTCGCAGTTTTCTCAGTGTTAAGGGTGTGAGGATCGTGCGTACAAAGAAAAATTGAAGTTCTCGACACTTATAGAATAGAAGATTAGAGGGTGAGGTGGCCTTTGATCGGTTTGGATATGAGTCACATCACTCCTCTCATGGGATCATCCTAACCTCCTCACCCTATCCTTTTCATCTTATAAAAGGAGGGGAGTTCTCATGAGAAAGTTAGCCTTTCTGGGTCATCTTTTTTGTGTCAGCTTTGAGAATAGATTTTGTGAATGGTTAATGAGTTAGTAGAATTTTGGCTTGATAATTCTTAGCTAAAGGGATTATGATAGGCCTCTGATTTATGTTGTCAATATAGATTGTTAGTATCTTCAAACTTACAATCTCACAACTCGTTGGAGAAAACGTTTGTGGGAAGAAAGGAACTGTTGGAAGGAACCTGACAACATCAAGGCATCTGGTTGTATCTTTCTTCCACATTATTTAATATAGATATACTTTTTCTTTCTTATATGAATGTTATTTGTCCATATTGTATGATTCCTTGATCACTTACATAGTTTCATATCAAATAGACTCTATTAATCTTGTCTTAGTTGGCTTGTGTTTCTTTGCATATACTTATCCATAAGCCTTATGACAGATATGAGATCACATTGTCGAGGTCAGGTCTACAAAATTTAAAAGGTATGTTTTGGATCCTCTTCTTATTTGGTAACTGAAATCTAAGGAAAGTTTAGTATACTGCCTTGTTTTGTTCTAGTTTCAGGGTGAAACTAGGGAGATCAGTTTATGTCCGCACTTACCAATTTGTCTTGAAACAAAATTGGCAACCATAATGGGGATCAGATTGTTTTCCTGATTACTTGCTTTTATTTCTTGGTTTCTGATTTTCATAGTCACTGGGAGATCCAGTATGACTCACTGACTATTGAATTCACAGAAAAAACTTTATCATTTTATTTTAAATTTTCCATTTTTTAGGTGTTTGACACACCCTTCATTGAGACACAGTGCGACATCGTTGCACTATAATTTTCTCTAGCCTGCATCTATCTAGATTGTCGCACTGTGTTGGATTGTAGCCTATGACAAAATCTTGGAAAATTGTTTTTTTATGGTTTTTCCTTGCCCAGATCTTGGATAAGTGTTTGGGATGATTTGTTGGATCTGATTACAGTCTGCTTGACCTGATATTTGAATCCGATTTTAGCCATATTTGATTTTTTTTAGCTTGTTTTCTTTTGAAAGATTTTATCTCTTTCTTTGAGTGTCTTTCCGTTACAAAGCATTTTTTTTCTTTAGAATTATTTAGTGAAAGCACTTATTTTTTTTAATAGTTCGTTTAAAAAAAAATAGTTTGGGTTGCTTTTGTTTTGAAGAAACTTGCTATTGATTTTAGTGTATCTTTGAAATAAAAATCTTTAAATTCTTGTTTTTCATTAGATTGGGGGAATCCTTGGATTTGAAGTAGAAAAATCGCATAGTTTTTGGAATTTA
>ML780202.1:945828-981567 GCA_009831015.1 Picea engelmannii
AAGAACAAGCAAGAGAATAAGAAAACCCTTCCAAAATCCCTTCCCCTTCTTAGCCTAATTTTTGCATCCTATTCTGAGTTTTGGCCTCAACCTTCCCCTCCATCCCTTTCTCCTTATACAACCCTTTCTCCTTTCCCAAGTGATAATTTGATTGTGAGAATATAGCGTGGGATTGATGTACTTGGATCCACGATAGAGGATCTCGGACCTAGTTTGTGGAGTGATTGTCAGTGAAGGTTGCAATCCTTTTGATATTAATATTGAATAAAAGAGTTCATTCTTGTCCCAAAACATTATGTCTATATTCTTTTATCGATTTATGCACTTATGTCTGTATCTGAACATTGAAAGTGATACGTAGAGATTGTATGTTTTGTAACATTGTTTTCCTAAGTTTTTGCAGGTCATCTTTGGGAGGAGACCCACAATCTAGGAAACTTAAAGGAGAAAGAGGTCTACACCAACCACAAGGACTAAAGGTGCACCCATTGACCTTATTTCCTCTCTCTTTTCCTTCAGTTTAGATATTTTTGGGGTAGCTTAAGGGTAGAAAAGTCTTTTAAGTGAAGTCAGTTCTTTGCCTGTACCTAGACCCAATATAGGAGGATTTTCCCTGTAGCACCTTTACCTATAATATTTCATGCACCTTCAACCAAATTAATTATATCATTGTTATAGGTGGAGGCGTACTCTTGATTCTTCCAATGAAAGTGGTTGTACATATTTTATAAAGGTTATATTCTAGTATGAATACCCTTGAGAAGTCAAAATACATGTTCTTGTGTCATGTGACCACCAAGACTTCATAGCGTGACCCCAAAATTTGCATGAATGACATCCTTTTGATATTAGACATGCAACATTATAATATTAAAAAAAAATGAAGGGAAACATGGGAATTACAAACAAAACAACATGCTTACTAGAGAAAACTCCTAATCCTAAATAAGTGTGCAAGGTGTTCACACATATGCAATACAACTTAAATGAGCTCTGAATGGAAATAGGCCTTGCTACTTTTTATACTTGTACACCTTCCCCATAATTTGATGAGCTATCTAATTATGGGATGCATGTAGAGATTCATTTTCTTCACTTGTTTTCTCCTTGGCACTATAAGAACTAATATTAGATGTTCATTCTTCATAGATAGCCATAGGGGCATATTGTTATTGATGACTTCCACTATATAAATAGAATAGTTGCTAGTCAAGAGGGAATGAAATTTATCTCCATCCATGACTATATAGTTGTAGACTTTAGATTTGAGCCTTGCATTTACTAAGCCATGAATATTATGTATGCTTCATGGCCATTGAATCAGTTTGGATTCATATAACTCCAAGTTGCTTCTATATGAAGCATGTCATGCTTGCAACTTGATTAATTCATTAAACAATAAGATCCTTTAAATCCTTTGGATTATAGGAATGTACATCCATATCGTATGTGGAGAACCTACTTTCCTTGGTATTTTTACTATTGGTTATGTCCCCATTCTAGATATTCATCCTTGTCCATTCATTTTCTCTCGTAAAGAATAACATCACTGAGATATCCATGGTATTATATTTACTTGATAACCAACATTTTCGACGATGTTTTTCCTCTTTAAAACTATCTATGAGGAAACTATTGGAAAGAACCTTAGATATGTTGTCGATTCTAAACAATACCAATGTACAATATCATGACATAGGATATTATATTCCTAAATTGAATGTGTCCTAACATTTTCTATATGGAACCTAATTTATGTTGCAAAAATAGAAGAAAAAAAAATTTAGTTACATCGATAGTGATGAGAAGAACATGTATAACAAACCATGGAGTGATTTCAAACTGTACAATAACATGGATGACCCTAATTCACTAGACTTTGACCCATTTTTTAAAATATCCATGGTGGAATCATTTCTTCGGATCTAAATATTGGTATTGGAATATGATCATCATCCCCAAACCATCCAATTCAAATGCACTCAATAGAATTTCATCCATGACATTCATATCTTATATATAATTATCTAGACCAACTTTTGTATCATTCTATTGATCCATGATATATTAGAAATCAATAATACTACACTAATTATAAATGGGTGACTCAAAAGCATATCAGAATGCAATGGGAGGTTTTTGCAACAACACTTAGTATGCTTCCTCACCTAGTTACATTCTTCTATCATCCCTTTTTTTTTTTTTGACATCGTGGTGGGGTGCTTTGGAGGAGTATAAATGGGCCCCTCATCATCAAATTCCTAAATTTTGAAAATTTCAACATTAGATTAATGCATGTGTAGTAGTAAAACAAGTATTACATCAATGAATATGTATAAATAACAAAACAAGTATTCAATTATTCATAACTATATTAAAAATATTTGTTGAAGTTAGTGTCATATGTCAAGACAACATAATAAATATTTATTACAAGTGTGACAAATTTTTTGAAATTCACATTGTATTAGATGAATGGATTTGTGCTACCGCACATAGTGTTAAGGGTGAGATGGAATACCACCTAAATACACACATGAACCACTAAGTGGGGAAGAGAGGAGAGTGAACTATCCACATGATTTGAGGTCCAAACCAAGAAACCTAGGGTAACACAAAAGAAGATAAGAATGATAGGGTAATGCACTAGATTAATTATGATCTTAAAATATTTTTAATAATAACATGGGGTTGTAGATGATTAGGGTAATTGAATTAGTTTCAAATTATTTTTTACAAACAAACTAGAAAAGGAAAACAAACCACCTAACTAGGGTTAATTAACCCACAATTTATTTATTCAGCTAGAAACCTTGATCTTGAAAATGAAAGGAGGAGAAGGAAGAGAACTCGATAGGATAATGTTCATGTAAATGATGAATATCCCTAGGATGAAGTGGAGATTTTTTATATTCCTACAAGAGTGATCCACATCCTAGTATAATTTGTAGACTCAACTCCAAATACTTGAAGGGGAGGTCTTGCCTCAATATCCAATACAAATATATATATATATCTATATATATACAACCAATAAAACACTAGGTCTACTACTATAAAGATAAACCAATGAAGTATGCAAAATAGATAGACCTTGTTCCCTCAAAGGAGATGATGCCCCCATTTCCCTAACTATGATGGAACCTCCCTTGAGGGTTAAGGCTTGAAACTTCCAAGGTATAAGTGAATTTGTGAGAATGAAAATGCCCTAGAATGAGTCAATCGCACATCCAATATTGGAACCAAGTTGGAAAAAGGAGTCCCTATAGAGGAATTGGATATGAAAAGTTAAAGAAGCCTTAGGGGATTGAGGAAGTATATCAACAACTAACCCAAGTGATACCTTAAAATTAGGTTTTTTCCAAATATAAAATAAGAATATTTCAAGATTTGAAGAGCTCAAGAGACTTTACAACGAGGAGTATAAGAGTATTTATAGAAAAAGGAGAAATATCAAGGCATGAAAAAAAATTGGATTAGTTGTTAGGCTATCCAGGGAATATGGAACCATCGTACACAAGGGATTCACCTTATTGACCAATATCTTATCACATTCATTTATAAAGGGGGTTTTAAAATTGTGAAAAATAGAGTCAATGCATTGTAGGTATTGGGGGTGGGGGGATGCAAGGTACAAGGTGGGGGATATAGATATTTGGGTGTATAAAAATGGGTATCTAGTAAAATAGGGGATATCCAGTAAAAACAAGGGGTTTTTTAATTAGAAATATGTATTGGTAGGGGGGTTCAACAAAAACAATTTGGGAGGCATTTATCAATATCTAGTGAAATTAGAGGTATTATTTAATATCCCATGAATGCACATGCTATGTCACATATTCACTAAGTGGAGACCCCATGGAATCATATCACTATGTTAGGCCCAAAACATCCCTCTTTTATGAAACTTGCAAATTGATAGTGGTGGTTCCAAAAGCAAATATCTGGTACAATCAGTTCCTAGATATCAATAGGGCTTAGGTGGTTTGATTCAAGTTGACTCCATGAATGACAATTATGAAATGGGTTTGGGTAGCTACAGACTGTATTTAAGGCATCCTAAGTGAGAATGGACCTAGATTAGGGATTTGCACCCCCAAATGGACCCATGAATTTAGAGAATGTCCCAAATAAGTGATATTCAAAGGGTTAAAATGAGTTTGGAGATCGAAGGGGAGCACGGACCTAAGGAACCCACCCAAGTGTTGCACATACTAGTAAGGTTCCACATCTAGGCTAGGGTGAGAGGGGCTTCAATAAGGTGATCCATTAGATTAATACAATAATTGAGAGATACCATACCATCATTGGATGGATTACAAATGAATATAGCATAGGGGTGGACCACACAAGCCACCTCCCAATGGGTAGGCATATTTGAGTATCCAAGTGTGAATTTCATATGCTAAACATGTGCATGTGCATCCAATTGCATGTATAAATATATTTCATATTATCTAATTAATTCACATAAAAAAGAACCATAAATCCAATATTATAGTTAGTTCACATGTTTTTCCTTATGCTTCAATGGGACACTGAAAAGAGGTCTCAATACAAGTTTCCTATGTTGAGCATTAGGACATATACAAAAGTTATAGTTTATTGAGAAATCATCACAATGGATCAACTATGTACTCCATGCATAACTTATTTAAAAATAACTCTTTACCATTGGATTGCTCATAAAACTCACATTTCACTATGAATAATGAGCATCTAGAGCCATCTATGAACCATGTAATGTTGCATTAACTGTGTGGATAACAATTAGTATATAATAAGTTCTTTTGGTCGAATTTCCCTGAGGCCTGACCATCCATATATATATACATGGAAATTATACATTTTTATTTAATAATATTCAAGCAATTGACTAACTATATTGATGATCCTAAAATGGCATTAGTGCTATTAAATTCTTGGAAGGAACAACCACGTGAGAAAGGATGAATAACCCTGATTTTTTAGTCTTTATTTCGAGATGGTGATTATGTAATCATTGGCACAATGGTAGAATTTAGTCCCTCCATAAAGAACAAGGAGGGATGGTGGTCAAGCATCATATATGGTGAAATTATAGGAATTTTGGTACATACTTTCACATTTAAGAGGAAACAAGAAGTATTTGTTGACCTCCAACAAGTTAAGAATCCTTCATTTATACTTGGACATCCTTGTTTTAAGATCATCTAGAATTTTGGAACTCCTCATATAAATCATTTGGGTAGTATGTATCTTGTCTTTTGGGTCACTAAAAATCCCAATTGACTCAACCTAGAGAATGGGATACACAATTCAAAAGTAAACTCATTTGATTTTTCTTTTAATGCATATTGCTAGGGTCTTTAATGGTTTAGGTTAATGTATCTTTAATTTATTTCTATTAAAAATTAGAATAAAATTATGGATATAATTCCATATAATTTGAGTGCACATATGATGTAGAAGTGTCCATGCATAGTTCAAATGCAATAGAAAGGAATGTGGAGGAGTAGGCACACTAGTATTGAAAAGTTGTTCAGGGGGATATGATAGCAAGGAATTATGGGTGAAACTTTACTTGGAAAATATTTCCTATGGTGTAGGCACATGAAAATGGATAAGTGAATGACAAGGCATTGCATCATCATCAAATAACTATGACAAGCATGCATAAGAAGTATGTGCCTTGAAGATGAAGTGTGAGGCACGTGAGAAATATTATGATCGTTATTGTTATGGACACAAAGATGAGGCATGGAGTGTTGGAAATATTGTTTTCAATGATGTCAAAGATAGGGTGAGACCGTAGATGGCCAAGATAAATATTGCAAGATGGAGATTGTTGGAAAAAAAAAATTGGATTTTTGATGCTTAATTTGGATACCCTGTCTTTGAATTCCTTTTTACTATGAATACCTAGCTCAAATGGAAGCATAGGATATATGGTTGAAAATATTATTCCAAGAAATTTACAATGTTATATGGAACTCCCTCTAATTCCTTAGGAATGAGGATATATGAAATATTATGTCAGGTCAACCTAGCTAGAAAGTATAGGTCAAGCTAGCTAGTTTTACAATTCAACCCCATAAGTGAATGCAAAAACACTATAAATACAAGATTGATTTATGCCTTTGAAGAGCATCGAATCAAGGAGATAAAGTACAAATTATTAGAAGATATATGAGGTGAAGAAGAAGAGTTGGGGAGTATTTGTTGGGTCTAAAGGTGCAGAAGAAGAGTTTTCTTGGAGTTTTAAGGGTGTGTTATGAAGGAATAAGGTCTCTGATGTTGCAAAGTGTGTTGTTTTGAGATTGTGATGTTGCAGTCTGGAATTATATTTTGAGAATGATGTTATGAGTTTCGCTAAGTCATGAAGGCTAAATATGACTAGGGTTTGAAGCTATGTTTCAGGTATGAAGCAAGGAGAGGTGTTGGAGCATGAAAGTTAAGGGTATGTTGATGTTATGAAATGCATGAAGTATAAAGCATGCAGGTCAAGTCAGAAGTACTCTATGTATGAAGATATTATATTGCTTCCTATACATGTATTACTAGTTCCATGCTCAATTTAAGAGATTGGTGTCTCTAGTAGGTTTGGGCCTACACAATATATTGCTAAGTTGGTGCTCAGGTGAAGATATTGGTGTCTCTAGTAGGTTGGTGCCTACAATATTTTATAAAGATAATTCTTTTGTGTTTTTATCGCACAAGGGTTTCCAAATTAAACTATGTGTATTGTGATTTGAGTTTACATGCATTTATTGTCTTAAAGTTAATAAATATTCATTTAAAGTAAAAAGTATCTTATATTGATTCATCCTGCCCCTCTCAGTATAACCATAAGTTCAACAATTGGTATCAGAGCATCTTCCTTTCAAAACACTCTAACCACTGAAAGGAAAATATTGGGATAACAACTGGATAGTAAAGAAGAATCCCTCTTCATGGACATGGATACAAAGTCTACTAATACTAAAAATAAAGACAATTGGAAAGAAAAATAATATTCAAAAGAAGAAGACATTTATGGGGAAGTGAATCTTGAAGTAGAACTGGTTAGTGCCTTAGAATAAATAGAGAGACTTGGGAGAAAGAATAAAAAATAGAAAGAGAAATTGAAGAAATATGAAAAGAAAGATCATGATCTTGATGAAACAGAAAAAATACTTATAATCTTGAAGAATCAACTAGAAGAGGAAAAAAGGATAGAATAAGTGTTGAGAATCCAACTAAAAGAAAAGGAAGAAAATTGCACGGGAAAAAAATGAGAGTTAGTTTCAAAACAAAGGAGTACTCAACATCAAATCCATTTGAACTTGTACACATAGACCTCTGCGGGCCAACAAGAACAAAAAATTTAAAAGGTGAGAGTTATTTTATGTTTCTTATTTCTTATCGAAAGACACCATCCATATTTGTTCAAAAGCAACATCCTGAAAATCAGATTCTTGGTTATCTAGATACAAAAGCTTAGACAATAAGAAGATTGGACTTTTATTTTATATATAAAATAGAGCCTAAGAAATTTGCACAAGCTTGTGAAGATAAGCATTAAGTTAATGTTATGAAACAAGAACTAAATCAAATTGAGAAGAATGAGACATGGGAACTTGTTCCGAAACCCAAAAAAAAGAATGTGATTGGCCCCAAATGGGTCTTCAAAAACAAATTGGATGAAGATGGACAAATAGTAAGAAATAAAGCAAGATTGGTCTATAAAGGGTATGCTCAAGTTGAGGGTATTGACTTTGAGGAAACCTTTTCTCTAGTTGCAATATCAGAAGCAATCAAAATGTTTTTGGCATTTGTGTGTTTCAAGAATTTCAAAGTATATCAAATGGATGTCAAGTCATCCTTTCTAACTAGAAATTTAGAAGAAGAAGTATATATTGAACAACCATAATGATTTCAATTATTAGAAAACAAATATCATGTATGCATACTGAAGAAAACATTCTATGAACTAAAGCAAGCTCCCAGATCTTGGGATTCGAGACTTGACAAATACCTACAACAACAAGGTTTCAAAAGAGGAGTTGTAGACAATAATATTTACATCAAAATAGACAATGAAAATATGTTAATAATTGTGGCTTATGTGGATGATATCATATTTGGAAGTAATGATGATAGAATGAGCCAAACATTTGCAGAAGAAATGAAAAATTAATTTGAGATGTCCATGATTGGAGAATTTTCATTCTTTCTAGGGTTGTAGATTTCTCAATCCAACAAAGGCATATTCATTTCTCAAACCAAATATTTCAAGGAAATGTTGAATAAATTCAGAATGGAAGACTATGCACTTGTTAGTACACCCATGATCATAGAATGTAAGTTGATAAAATATGATGAATCTATAGAATAAAATCAAGCACTATACAATTCAATGATTAGCATCCCACTAAATGTGACAACATCAAGGTTAGACATCATGAAAGCAATAGGATTGGTTGTAAGATTTCAATGTCCACCAAAGGAGACACATGTGCAAGAAGTAAAAAGAATATTCAGATATATGAAGGGCACCCACCTATTCCAACTGGTTCATTTTGGCAGTTTTCCAATTTGGCAGTTTGTTTCCTAGTTTTCGGGTCCCTGACTTGTGGGGCTGTTTTGAGGCCCTAAACAACGTTTTTAGGTCTCACCACAATTATTAATCATAGTAGAAAAATGTGAAGTCCTCGGATAGACATTTCCAACGAGCTATCATGTTCCTAAAACAGAGATCGTATGCAAACGTTACGACCCCGGGAAGTTGATGTACTAACTTACCCAAATGGGGCCTACATGACTTGTGGTGCTTCATCTCCTATGGTTAGGTTTTTGGATGTCTATGGTTTTTGACATTCTTGTTTATTGTAAAAATTCCTTCAGAGCATCATTGTAATGATATTCTTTCGAATGAGAACAGTCTTCGCATATCTTCTCATAGATAAGCTGCCACCATTCCTGCAAGCTTGTTTTCCGCTGCATTTCGACAGTTTCATCTTATTTCCTTATTGAATAGAAAAACATGTTTACTGTATCTTTGTTATTCTATGTTAAGAATATTTTAATAATCTATATTCATTTTGTTCTGCTCATAAAATCTGGATCAGGCACATTGGACTTTGTCTTGTGGTATTCAAGAAGTAAGGACTTCACTCTAACAACATATACAAATGCATATTATGCGGGAAGTATTGACGATAAGAAAAGTATCAATGGAGGAGAATTCTTTCTAGGAAATTTTCTAGTATCATGTTGAGAAAGAAGAAAAATTTAATCTCTATATCCACAATAGAATCCAAATATATTACAACAAAAACATGTTTCACACAAGTTATCTGGATGAAGCATACACTAAAGAATATCAAGGTAGAATATGATCAACTAATATCAGTCATCTATGACAACGTGCAATCAACATTTCAAAGAACAATGTTATGCACTCAAAGAAAAAACATATTCTCATCAAGTACCACTTCTGTTACACATTATTTTTTTCACCCCTATGACCGTTAATGATGCACACCTATCCTTTGTCTTTAGAAGGATCAATTGTCTTAATCCCTGAAGAAGAATGAAGATGAAATTTCCAAGAGAGATGAAATTATCTTTTCCTTTGTAAAAAACCTTGTAAAGAAGGATCGTCGCAACATGATTAGTTTTAAGGGTGCAACAATCTAGGATTGATGCAAGTTGCACCACAGTGGCCTGCGACATTGTCGCAGTTTTCTCAGTGTTAAGGGTGTGAGGATCGTGCGTACAAAGAAAAATTGAAGTTCTCGACACTTATAGAATAGAAGATTAGAGGGTGAGGTGGCCTTTGATCGGTTTGGATATGAGTCACATCACTCCTCTCATGGGATCATCCTAACCTCCTCACCCTATCCTTTTCATCTTATAAAAGGAGGGGAGTTCTCATGAGAAAGTTAGCCTTTCTGGGTCATCTTTTTTGTGTCAGCTTTGAGAATAGATTTTGTGAATGGTTAATGAGTTAGTAGAATTTTGGCTTGATAATTCTTAGCTAAAGGGATTATGATAGGCCTCTGATTTATGTTGTCAATATAGATTGTTAGTATCTTCAAACTTACAATCTCACAACTCGTTGGAGAAAACGTTTGTGGGAAGAAAGGAACTGTTGGAAGGAACCTGACAACATCAAGGCATCTGGTTGTATCTTTCTTCCACATTATTTAATATAGATATACTTTTTCTTTCTTATATGAATGTTATTTGTCCATATTGTATGATTCCTTGATCACTTACATAGTTTCATATCAAATAGACTCTATTAATCTTGTCTTAGTTGGCTTGTGTTTCTTTGCATATACTTATCCATAAGCCTTATGACAGATATGAGATCACATTGTCGAGGTCAGGTCTACAAAATTTAAAAGGTATGTTTTGGATCCTCTTCTTATTTGGTAACTGAAATCTAAGGAAAGTTTAGTATACTGCCTTGTTTTGTTCTAGTTTCAGGGTGAAACTAGGGAGATCAGTTTATGTCCGCACTTACCAATTTGTCTTGAAACAAAATTGGCAACCATAATGGGGATCAGATTGTTTTCCTGATTACTTGCTTTTATTTCTTGGTTTCTGATTTTCATAGTCACTGGGAGATCCAGTATGACTCACTGACTATTGAATTCACAGAAAAAACTTTATCATTTTATTTTAAATTTTCCATTTTTTAGGTGTTTGACACACCCTTCATTGAGACACAGTGCGACATCGTTGCACTATAATTTTCTCTAGCCTGCATCTATCTAGATTGTCGCACTGTGTTGGATTGTAGCCTATGACAAAATCTTGGAAAATTGTTTTTTTATGGTTTTTCCTTGCCCAGATCTTGGATAAGTGTTTGGGATGATTTGTTGGATCTGATTACAGTCTGCTTGACCTGATATTTGAATCCGATTTTAGCCATATTTGATTTTTTTTAGCTTGTTTTCTTTTGAAAGATTTTATCTCTTTCTTTGAGTGTCTTTCCGTTACAAAGCATTTTTTTTCTTTAGAATTATTTAGTGAAAGCACTTATTTTTTTTAATAGTTCGTTTAAAAAAAAATAGTTTGGGTTGCTTTTGTTTTGAAGAAACTTGCTATTGATTTTAGTGTATCTTTGAAATAAAAATCTTTAAATTCTTGTTTTTCATTAGATTGGGGGAATCCTTGGATTTGAAGTAGAAAAATCGCATAGTTTTTGGAATTTANTCATTTCTTGAGGATATTGATATTGATGAGTTTAATAAAAAAAATTGGACATTGTGCATCTGGGAATGATAAACATTTTCTCCTTCTCGTAATATATCTTTCATCGAAGTGAAATATTTGCATTCTCATTTATTTGCATTGTTTAGAGTCGGTCAAAACCTCATTTAGTCCATGCCATTTTCCTCTTGAGTAACAACCAAGTAATAAAATTTACATGTTAATTAAAATCTACATAGAAACATTTATTTCTAGGGATCTTTGTAACCTACATTATATTAGTTGTAGGGATTTGGAATAGGTGTGAAAGATAACTTTCCAAAGCTGTAAAAAAACATAGAATCTTGAGTTAGGGAGAGGTAAAATCCATTTACTAGATTTTGTTCTGGGAATCCCTTCTCACACAAGGGTCAATCACGAGGTTTCATTAAGGCTTGCAAAGTTACTAACCCTACTTTGTTGGTCTTGGTGTAGTGGTTGCGTGTATTATTGGGGGTCACTTGAGAAAACAATCCTATGTGGCCCTTCTCAAGTCAATTTCAGGCTCAGTTACCATGCCCTTGCACATATATCAGACTATTGATTGTTTCCCCATGCATCATTGTTGTATTTGGTAACCTTAGTGGCCTTTCTTTAGGGTTAAAACATGAGGTGACGGTGAAAGGGAAAGTCTTTGTTGTACCTAGAATCAACGTTGTCCAAACACTAGGGCTCCTTGGAGGGTAAATCCACATTTATTGTCTGGAAGCTTGCACCAAGGCGTAAGTTCGTTAAGAAGGTCTTCAACATAAATTTTAAACCCACTCTATCTCATACCCTTCTTACATTGTTCCTGCAACATTGGATTTCATCACCAACTCGTGTGTTCATTGTGAGAAGGTTTTGTTTGTTTTCTTGCTTCCTAGACTTTTAGCGTGTGTTGTTTTTTTTCCCTAATAGACTCTAGGTTGTATCTTTGTTTAATGGTGTCAGCTCCCGGAATGACCAATGAAGCAACTTCTGCTCTGGGGAAACCCTTTTTTTTTTCTTTCTTATGGAAACGTTGGTCCTTCTTAGATCGCTACTGTAAGCCTTCCAGGTCTCAAAATTGGGTTACCGGTATGCTTGTTTTCCACTCTGGTAATCCTGAATGCATCAAGTGCTTTGGTTTCAATCACTTCCCCCCAAGAACATAAATCTCATAATGATCCTTCACCTTCTTCACTGGTAATATCTTCTTCTCCTTCTTCACTTGCAAGTTCTTCTTTCGTTTCATCTGCTTCACCTAGTGAAATCTCTAAAGCTAGTAACCCGATGGATAAGAAGAAGAAGAAAAGGAACATTAAGAAAAAGAAAAATAAGAAAGGGTCCAATATTCCAACTACTGCCATACATGTTGGAAACCAGTTATTGATAATCATGTTGGGAGTGTTGATGATTCCAAGATCACCCAAACAACCCATAAGCCCAAGTACCCTTGCAGGATTTGTAAGGGTATCCATATTCTTAAGGATTGCCCTAGTCTATCCAAGGTTATAGAACCATAGTCTACATTCCCTCACCATCCCATGTCATCAACCTCTGAACAACATGTTGATGACCTCTCGTCAAATAGCCAGGATACTGTTGGGAAGAATAAAAGTAGATTCAAGTTCCCATATAGGTTATAAGGAGGGATTCATCAAACTCATCATTTCCCTTGTATGGAGGAAGCCTCAAAATTACTGGAAGACATGATTGTTTCCTTGCCTCAACTTCCGGCTGCTTACTATAGGATTTATCTCAACCCACCTTTGGTTGATGAATTGGTCAATCTAGTCCCTTTGTCGATCAGTACGGTTGATCAGGTAGTCAACTTGGTCACGTCCTTAGTTGAACTAGTTGGAAAAGTGGTTGATCCCACTCTCCCGTTAGAGAGTGAAACCCAAGCAGTTGATCTATTTCCATTGGTCGACCCCATTCTCCCCTTGGAGAATAAAACCCAATTGGTCGATCTGATCCCTTCATCGGTCAATCCTACTCTCCCACTAGAGAGTAAACCTGATACTTCCCACATTTTTCTCGTTGATACAAAATATACCATGCTAGGGGGAATTCCTCCTTCTCCCGTGGAACCCCCTATAAGTAATGAGGCCATACTTTTTGATTGGGGTGTGCTAAATGGACCTCGTCTTCCCTCTCACATTCCTTTCAAGATTACAATACAGGTTTTTATTTAGGATGTTCCTCAGACGTTGATAGACGAAGGTTCATCCATTAGTATTTTTTCCTCTATTGCTTGGAAAGCTTTGGGTTGTCCTCAGCTTGTGTCAGTTACCCATAATCTGTTAGCTTTTAACAAAAGAACCAGTCACCCTTTAGGATTCCTTCCTTAGTTTCTTGTAACTTTGGGAGGGAAAACTGTCTTTATTGATGTTATGGTAGTACAAGACCCCTCGGATTTCGATTTACTCCTTTGGCAAGATTATGTCTATGCCATGAAATCTATCGTCTCCATTCTTTTTTCTTTTGATATCTTTCCCTCAAGATGGAATAATTGTGACTATTGATCAACCTTCATTCATTGGGCCTGACTTGACGATCAACTCAATGACCTCCCTAAATGGTTCTTATATGTATTCAGTATCACCCTTGCCACAGGTCAATTATGTGGTGTGGTCTCCCATGCCTTCAATTGTCGATGAAAATGAGCCTCTCACTATAAGATCAGTCTCTTATGACTTGGATCCAGTAGTTGACATGGTGATCTCTTCGATAGGGCTTCTAGAGCCTGATCTCCTTACCCCTGTCGTATCCTTCAACATATGTTTCTTCCAGAGCATTTTTCTTCTATCCAGTGAAGATCTCTGGGAAGCCATGATCGAGTTTTGTCCCTTGACATGGTGTCCTTACAGAGCATTGTCCTCTTGGAAGCCATGATCAAGAAGAGAGTTTTGAGAATGGTTTTCTAATTTCAAGATCATTAAAAAAAGAAACCAACTTTGAGCATGGTTTTCTGATTTCAATCTCATCAAAAAATGAAACCATCTATGAGGATAGTTTTGCGTCTCTATGGAAACCTTTTTAAAAAATGACACAGATCTTACGAGGATATTGTTTTCATCTTTGTGGCAACCTCGTTAAAAAATGAAACGAAGGTTATGATCATCGTTATTCTCCTGTGTCAAGCTCGTTAAAAAAAAACAACCTCTCTTGAGCATATTTCACGTTCATGTGTCAATCTCATTAAAAAATGAAATAGATTTCCCCCCTCTTCAATTGAGTCAAGTACTTTGTTATGTATAGTATTTGAAGCTTCATTTCATCCACCTATGTTGTTGGTTGAAACAAAACTTGGGGGGGAATTCTTACATCCTCTGGACTTCATGTTGAAGTTAAGTCACTAGCTTTTTAATATAGGAGCAAAGTACCAACCATCATTGGATAATGCGTTGGGAATTCGCAAGCATAGTTTTTATTTTTGTTCAAGCTTGTGTAAAAATGAAACCAATACTATCACAAGCATAGTTTTTATTTTTGTTCAAGCTTGTGTAAAAATGAAACCAATACTATCACAAGCATATTTTTTCTAGTTTCAAGCTTGTGTAAAAATGAAACCACATACCTCAAGCATAATTTCCTATGGTTCAAGATTGTGTAAATCTGAAAACAGGTCCAAGCATAGTTTTTTTTAGTTTTAAGCTTGTGTAAAAATAAAATCTATCCGAAGAATTGTTTTGTTTTGTTTTAATCTTGTGTAAAAATGAAAACAATCTCGAGGTTAGTCTTGGTTATTTATTGTGCTCGTAAATAAATGAGAATGTAACCAAGTATACTTTTATCACTTTTTCAGACTCGTAAAGGTTATATGCAAAAGAAACCCCATGGAGTTCTCTTTAAGCTCTTTTCAGACTCTCTAAACATGAAAATATTGCCAAGTGATCTTTTGCATTTCATGCTTGTTAAATAATTTGAAGAAAACGTCTATTGAGCGATAGTTTATCTCTTTTCCAGTCTCATCGGACTACTTTACGAAAAATGAATACTCTAATCAAGCATGATTATAAGAATTTATGGAGTCCTCTTTAAGTTCTTTTCAAACTCCATAAATATGAAAAGACCACTAAGTTTTATTTCTTTGGACTCGTAAAACAAATGTCGAAAGGCCCATATGGGATCGAACCACTCCTTCATAGGGTTCGTTAAACATACTCTGAGGGACTCATCCGAAGGATGAGCTTACAGTTCAATCATATGTTATCTTCCTCAATCTTGTGTAAAAATAAAGAGGTACTCACCAGAAATGGTGGGGGGGAAATTGGGAAATAAATGTATCTAAACATGTACTCTATGGAAGAGTCTCTTTTAAACATGACACCCTTTCACTCGCTTTGTGTCTAGGTTGGAAAACCCTCTTGTATATTGATCATACTCCTTTATAATATTACAAATTGGTCTGTGATCCATGTTGTTGAGTCAGTGTTTCCAAGATAGTTGTCGTGTCGTCAATATGTTCAAACATAAGTTTAACCCAAAAATACTTCTATTGCGTTGACCATTTATGTAGTCCTTAAGCCTTATAATGTGTCAGCCATCCCTGAGTTAGTCCTGAATCACTTGTTACTCTGATCTACTTCAAATAATTTTACCTTTTTCATTTCATTGATGGGTGACACATTAAGGCCCTCCTATGATGATTCTTTTCCTATTGACTTCGACTCATTATCCAGGAATTAGACTTAGAAACTAATTGGTACCTTGGAACTTGCATGCCTCAATGGCATGTTTCTTCGCTTTCGACAGTGGGTTTTCATTATTGACCCTTGATTAGGATATTCCATTGAGTGTTCGAATTTATCTCATAAATTCACACCCGTTCGATTTTACTGGTGTACCTTGGGAGTCATTGACATTAATGGTGATTTCCCTCACACTTTTTAACAACATTCATTAATGAATGGTAATCAAGTGGTTTCTACCATGTTCTTCTTCAGCACATGTATTTTCATGGTTAGATTCGTACTATAGAGTGGTGGAGATGAAGACCCTGAATATTTTATGACAGATTCATGTTGAATTCGAGTATATTCAGATTGTACTGTTCAAATTTTAGTCTTTAACACATAGATCCACAATATATTTTTGGTGGCTATGTTTAGATTTGAGTCATATTGACATGGATCCACAATGTATGTTTGGTGGCCATGACCTGTCTTACTTGACATGGATCTTTTCATGTTGGTATTTATTCTTTGAGTCATTTGCATTCTGAGTATGGGAATTCCTACCTCAGTGATGATATATTATTGTACTATAATTCCTTGTTTGTTGGCATGTTTCCGACCGACGTGTTCCTTGTTCCCAACACACACTCGACAAAGTATTTCAGTTATCACTTTGTTCTAACTTCATACTTTGGGTGTCTTACTATTACACATTATTTTCCTCACCCCTATGAATGTTAATTATGTACACCTATCCTTTGTCTTTAGAAGGATCAATTGCCTTAATCCCTAAAGAAGAGTGAAGATGAACTTTCCCAAAGAGATGAAATTATATTTTCCTTTGTAAAAAACATTGTAAAGAAGGATCGTCGCACCTTTCTCAGTGTTAAGGGTGCAGCGATATAGAATTGACGCAGGTTTCACCACAGTGTCCTGCGACATTGCCGAAGTTTGGTTAGTGGTAAGGGTGCGACGATTGTGCATAAAAATAAAAATAAAATCTTATCGACACTTCTAGAATAGAATCTTCGAGGTTGAGGTGGCCTCCAATCGGTTTTGATCTGATTTGCATCTCTGATCTCATGGGATCATCCTAACCTCCTCACCCTTTCATTTTTAGTTTATAAAAGGAGGGGATTTCTCAAAGGAAAGTTATCCTTTTTGGGTCATGTTTTTTGTGTCATCTTTGAGAATAGATTTTGAGAATGGCTAATGAGTTAGTAGACTTTTGGCTTGAGAATTATCAGCTGAAGGGATTATGATAGGCTTCTGATTTATGTTGTCAAGATAGATTGTTAGTATCTTCAAACTTATAGTCTCAGAACTCGTTGGAGAAGAAGTGTGTGGGAAGAAAGGAACTGTTGGAAGGAACTTGACAAAATCAAGGCATTTGGTTGTATCTTTCTTCCATGTTATTTAATACAGATATAATTTTTCTTTCCTATATGAACATTGTTTGTCCATATTGTATGATTCCTTGATCATGTACATAGTTTCATATTGAATAGAATATGGTATTCTTGTCTTTGTTGGATTTTGTTTCTTTGCAGATACTTATCCATGAGCCTTACGAAGGAGATGGGATCATATTGGTGAGGTCCAGTCTACAACATTTAAAAGGTATGGTTTGGATTCTCTTCTTATTTGGTAACTGAAATCTAAGAAAAATTTAGTATATTGTCTTGTTTTGTTCTATTTTCGAGGTGAAACTAGGGAAATTAGTTTGTGTTCTCACTTACCCATTTGTCTTGAAAAAACTTCCTAAGAGAACTGGTAGTCAAGCAAAGTGTCAAGCTAGAATAATTTTCCAACAAAGAACAGGTTGCATATATTTTTACCCAAGCTCTTCCCAGAGACACATTTGAATATCTTAGACAGAACATGGGAGTGATATCCCTCTAATCTTGTCAGTAAAGTGAAGCACAAGCTCAGAAAGAGAATCCCTTTCCCATTGATCTCCGAAGGGGGAGAAGTCACCAACATAGGAATAATTTCATACACAAGGAGAGCTACAAACAAGAGGAGTGTTATAGAATTGACTAGGGGTTTACATCAATAAAAAAGGGGGATATTGTTGGAAATATTATTTTCATTGATGTCAAAGACAGGGGGAGAATACAAATTTCCAAGATAAAAATTGCAAGATGTAGATTGTTGGAAATATTGTTTTTGGATTTTTTATGCTTAATTTGGATACCCTATCTTTGAAGGAATTTTTACTCTTAAGGCCTAGCTGAAACGGGAGGATAGGATATAAGGTTGAAAAGTTTATTCTGATACCTTTCCAACAATACATGGAACTCCCTTTAACTTCTTAGGAATGAGGAGATATGAAATATTATGTCATTCCAACCCAGCCATAAAGTACACATCAGTCCAACCAGTTGTACAGGTTGGCCTAGCTAGTTTTACAAGTTGGCCCCATAACTGAATGAAAAACACTATAAATATGGGATATATATGCACATCTGAAGAGTATCCAAGAAATAAGAGTAAGTACAAGTGCACAAAAGAGATCTTAGGCACGCAAGAGGAGTCAAGGAGTATTATTGGGCTATAAAGGTGCACAAGAGGAATTTTCTTATATTTTTGTGGGTGTGTTATGAAGAAATAAGGTCTATGATGTTGCAAAGTGAGTTGTTTTGAGATTGTGATACTGCAGTCTGGAATTATATTCTAGGAATAATGTTATGAGGTTATCTAGGGCATAAATGCTAAATCTTACTAGGGTTTGAAGCTATGTCTAGGGTATGAAGAAAGGAGAGGCATTGGAGCATGAAATTTAAGGGTATGATGATATTGTGAAATGCATGAAGTATGAATCATTAAGGTGAAGTAAGAATTACTATCTGTATGAATATCTTATATTGTTTCCTATACAGGTCTTACTGACTTGGTGCTCACCTGAAGAGATTAGTGTCTCTAGCAGGTTGGTACCTACACAATATCTTGATAAGTTGGTGTTGGTCCTAAATTCTACACCTGACTGCTAAAAGGGCATAGCTAGGCCACCTCAAGTTATGAATGGTTTATTTTTTATTTATGGGTCCGTTAGAGGGTTGGTTGACCAAGACATGAGCATAGTTTGGTTGGCAAAATGACATGGATGAGAGTCCTCCTTTGTTGGTGGCACACTAAGGACAGACAAGTGAGACAGTAAAGGCAAAAAACAAAGAAAAACAAAAAAACATTCAATGAACAATCTTATGCCAGAAGTTTAAATCTTTAAATATCATTTCAAGCATTAAACATGTACCAAAAACACATTTATTCCCACACTTTGCAAAAAAAAAAAATCTTCATCAAAGCATAGTTGTTATCGTAGGTTGCATATTAATAAAGACAAGTTATACAGTATCTGAAGGAAAATAAACGTACTTCGCACAAATCAAAATTGTATTCAAGATAAGAAACACATAAGAATTTGGACACAAACACATTGTCATCAATAATATCTTCACCAGGTAGAGAGATTTAATCCATGTGTAGAATGGGTCCAACCAATTGTTGTATTGATCTTTTTATCACTAAAAATTGAACCCTCAAAACATACAAAAATTGCATATTTATAAGAGTTGCAGAGGCTCTCCTCCATCTAAGACTGAGACTTAACTCTACGCTACCAGTTGCAAAAAAACTTATTAACTTAACTAGAAATTGTTGAAGTATAGTAA
This sequence comes from Picea engelmannii, assembly GCA_009831015.1. Classification (NCBI taxonomy): domain Eukaryota; kingdom Viridiplantae; phylum Streptophyta; class Pinopsida; order Pinales; family Pinaceae; genus Picea; species Picea engelmannii. Next base: position 965,369 of record ML780202.1, read on the forward strand.
TGTATACTTCACACTTGAATTAATAAAAAAGAGTGGTTCTTATCACACAAAAAATATTACTTATCATGCTTTAAACTTAAAAGAGTCTTGAACTAAATAATTAAAAACTGTTATTTGCAATAAAATTGGACTGATGCATGCACTAGAGAGAATTGATATCTGACAGAAAATGACTAGGACTGATAGAACCGATATCTGTATTGATCATTGGAACGCATGCGCATTGTTGGAGGCCACTGGAGATAATTGAATGTATTGGTAGTGTTTTTTCCCCATTCCTGGTTTGGCGTTGCAGGTTCTGAATTCTGAAACTTATGTTCTATACCTGTTGGCTATCATCGAACTACTACCAGATGAACAATATGATGACATGGATTGGATCGATGTTCCCTGGTTTGCTGCGCCTTTCAAACTTTAAAATATGCCAGTAATGGAGATAATCCATTTCAGGATTTCTGCGTTTGGGAGTTTTGGAGTGAAGAATATTCATATCTCTCTGAGGCCCGAAGTCATTAACCACCACTTATGCTAATTAAACTGAGATTAATACTTTAATCATTAATTATTTTGGGAGTTTAAGACTGTGAAAGCTAAGTTTGATAATCTCCCGAAGTGACAATGTTAAAGAGTGACGTGGCAGTTCGAGACCCACTTCGGTTGTTCGGAGCTCCGACACTTCGGGGGTTCATAGAACTGTGCTTGCTTTGATTTGAAATCCCCCAGAGTGATAATCATGTTTATCTTAATTAACCTGGGATTATCCTTTAATTATCTAACATTTGTGAGTTTTTATTTTTGAATTTTGTGCTTGGAAATCTCCTGGAGGACAATCCCCCTAAATCTAATGTGGCGTTCTGACGTCACATCGCTGACGTGTCATGAAAAGGAGGGTGACACATGTCACTCGAAATAGTGTAAATGAAAGCCCCAAATGTGCTTAAAATAAGTGCCATGTATCTCAATTGATGGATTCCACGTGTCTCAACTGATGGTTTCCATGTGTCATGATAAAAGAGTGTCGCGTGTCTCCGTCTCTTTGGTGCTTCAGTACTTCGACGATTTTCATTCACTCTAGGTTGGAATCTTCTGAAGTGGTAATATCTTGGAGTCATTAATTATTTATTAGTGCTAATCGATCCAAGATTAAGAAATATTTACCATTAAATACTTTGATAGTTCGACATTCGATACTTTGGGAGACTGTGCCTACTCTTGATATAAATCTCCCAAAGGACAATCTCCCAAAGCTGACTTGGAGGTTGTGACGCCATGACTGATGATGTATCATGAAAAGGGGGGTGACATGTGCCACCTGGAATGGGGAAAATGGCATGCTGAAAATGTTGGAAATGAATGCCACGTGTCACGACTGATGGATGCCACGTTTCCCCACGGATGAATGCTACGTGTCAGCATAGATGAGCGCTACGTGTCTCTGGCTCTTCAGCACTTCATCTCTTCAGCTGATAGACACTTTGGAGATTTGGATTTGACATGTCCATGAAATCATGATCGTTGATCGACACTTAGGATATTTGTTTGATAGACACTTCGGGACTTCGAATCTGACGTGTACCTAACGTCACCGTATGTTGACGTGTTCGCATGAGGAAAGTGATATGTTTCACCCAAAAATGGGAATATGGTGTGACAAAATATGTATGAAATGGATGTCATATGTTTCCTCTTATGCATGCCATGTGTTAGTGTTGGATGAATGCCACATGGCTCCAAAGTTTCAGCATTAGGGAGTTTTTGAGTCCTGTGTTTGGAAATCCCCAGAGGAAGATCACTGAAGCAATGTGGTGTTCGACGTTCAAGATTTTTCAAAAAAGGTTAGCTCAAATGTTTCAACACCGAAGTCGCAGAGTGACTTATGTGTGACTATTGCGATTAAACCTCGCACAAGTTCTGGAATCCAAAATTTGCGAGATTCATTGATCTGACGGTCGTTGGATCTCCACCGTTGAACTTTAACCTATTTGTTTGGCTTGAAATTTAAGCCCGAAATGAAATGCTCCAAATTGTTGCGTTTTGTTCTGCAGAAGCTTACTGCGCATACAAAAAACTTGGTGGTCCTGGATGTTTCATGCACACACAGAAGACTTGGTGGACCTATTGCATGCTCAATCAATGGAAAACATGATGACAAGTATTTTGAACCAAATCACGACATGCAATTATCCTTCAAGAAAATAGAAAAAAATTGCGCAAAGATTCAATCAAGAAAGATAATGATAAAAAATAAGTCATTTAGAGAGGGAAATTGACTCAACCAAACATAACAGAAATAGTAATGATGAATGCATAGGGAAAAGAGGCAGGAGGGGAAGGGGTGCAGACTTAGGTCTCAACATTAGTTTCAATTGGGGGTATCATTTCCCTATGAGGTGCTTGAGAATAGAAGACCAGTGCCTTGGAATTAAATAAATTTCTCCCACCTTCCTTCTCTTACCTTTTTTTATGTCTACCAACCATGTATCTTATTGAACTCAAAACTACAACTACACCCCAGTGCCTTTGTTGGGATATGGAGTCTTTATTCACACACAAACTAAGAAATCAAAAACAAAAAAGGAAAGAAGCTATGGTACAAGAGGGACCCTCCCTCATTCTTTCAAGAAAAATAGTGTTTCAAGAAGCACACATTTACTGGGCCCCAAAAAATTTCAGTATCATCCATATTGTGTAAGACAAATGTGTTATTTTCCAAAACCTCAACCACCTTAAAAGGACCAAACCAGAGGTTATCGAACTTACCATGCTTGCATTTTTATTCCCTTCTAGCATCCCACCTCGGGACCACGTCACCTTCTTGGTTTTCTTATCAAAAGTTGATTTGATTTTTCTTTGGTATGATTCAATGATCTAACTTAGTGCTTCCCTTTTCTGTTGAACTTCTATAATATGAAAGATTGTCCTATGGATGTCATTCGGATCCTCCATTTATTTCTATAGGAATTTCAAAACGGGTAGACCGAGTTGAGTGGGGAAGAAAGAATATATCCCATAGACTAGTTGAAATGGTGAGGTTCCCAAGGATCTCTTGGTGCTAATCCTATCAACCCACAAGGCATACTTGAGTTTAGAGTCCCACGATTTCTTGTTTTCAGTCAACTATTTCTCGATGATCCTAATGAGAGTCTTGTTTGATGACTCGTCCAACCCATTCCCCTAAGGATAATACAACGTGGAATGTGTCAAGGTGATGTTATGTCTTCCAGAGAAGTCAATCATGGATTTGGACTTGAATGCCTAGGCATTGTCTATTACAATTTTTCTAGGGAAGCCGAATCTGGCAAAGATATTGGTTTCAAAAAAGTTCATAATCACTTTGTCAGTAGCATTCCTAATCGGCATAGCCTCGATCCATTTGGTAAAGTATTCAGTGGTAGTGAGGATCCACTTGTGCTGCCAACTGGAGGGTGGATTTATCTCACCTATGAAATCTAATCCCCATTGTTGAAAGGGGCCACTAGTAGTGATAGGTTTCAGGGGAAGTGAGAGTAACTTATGCTTGCCTGCAAAATTTTTGCATTAATTGCATGCCCTTACTATAGTGAATACATCAGAGAAAAGGGTGGGTCAGTAGTACCCTACCCTTAGGATCTTGAGGGTTGTAGCTTTCCAATGATGATGTCCCCCAAAAAATCCCCTGTGCATATATGTTATGACATGTTTATCTTCATTTTCATCAAGACACTTTAATAGGATGTCGATAGGATCCCTCCAATACATGTTATGATTTAAAATGCATAATTTTATAGCTTTTAATTTGAGGCATTTGTCCCTCGTCTTCTTCAAATCTGGTGGACATTCTAGGTGCTATAGAAAGTAACTAATATCTCTATACCAAGGTGAATAATATTAGTTTTCACATACTTGCATGTTTTCTTGTCTAGATTGTCTCATGGGTGCATTGGATTGGGTGAAGGTCTGATGTAATTCCAACACCTTACAGATTGATTCTGATAACAACTTGGTAAGTCCATGTCCCTTGATCAACTTGGTGGGATTTATGTGCAGGTCATACTCCATCAATTTGATAATCCATTTCCCTATTTTCCCTTCACTGTCTGGCTGGACCAGAATCTCTTTGACACTATTGCTAGGAACATAGGTTGTTATGCTAGACTGTAACACATATACCCTAAAGGATTTCAATGTTTTGACCAATGCATATGCCTTCTTTTCTGATATATCATACTTCGGTTCAACATCTCGGAGGGATTTTCTAAAAAATTCTATGGGATGTTCATGCCCTTCTTCATTCTTTTGCAGCATCACGACAACAATGGTTTCCTCAGAGGCGAAAGAAAATATGAAGAACTCTTTGGCATAGTCAGGATTGACTAATACAAGGGCTTCAACCAAGGATTGTTTGATCCTCTAGAATGTCAATTTTTCCTCCTATGACCACTTGATAACAACATATTTCTTCATCATGTTGGTGATAGGCATGATGATTTCAGCAAAGTTTGGCACAAAGCGCCTCAAAAAATGTATTCTTCCTATAAAAGATTGAATAAACTTCTTGTTTCTAGGAATTTCAATTTTTTGAATGGCCTCCACTCTCTTAGGGTCTATCTTTATACTTCCTGATGATATGATGTGGCCTAGGATTTTACCTTCTGGCATAGAAAAGTGGGACTTCTCGGGATTCAAAGAGATCCCATACCTTCTACATTTTCGAAATATATTCTTACGGTGTTGTAAATGCTCATCATCTAATTTGGAGAAAATGGTGATGTCATCCAAATATATAACCATAAATTTATCTTTCTCCCCCATAAAATCTACATCCATAGCCCTCTAAAAAGTGGCCCCTACGTTCATCATCCCAAAGGGAATTTTTTCATACATAAATGTTCCCCAAGGGGTGGTGAATGTTGTTTTCTCTTTATCTACTTCACATACTGTGATCTGGTTATAACCAAAGCACCCATCCAGCAAAGAAATTATGTGGGAACCTACTACCCTTTGTAAAATATGTTCCATCTTGGGTAGGGGGTAGTTGTATTTTAGAGAACACTTGTTGAGATTTCGGAAATCAACCCACAAGCGTATTTCCCCACTCTTTTTTCTCATAGGTACCAAGTTGGCCAACCAATCTGAGTACCACCAGGGAAAAATAATTTTGACATCAAACATTGTTTTCATCTCTTTTTCAATTATGCACATCATCGTGGGATTAAATTTCCCGATCTTCTGTCTGGATGGATTAGAACCATCCTTCAGAGGGATTTTGTGTTGGATTATGTCAATGTCAAATGTCTTCAAATCCTCATACGACCATGCAAAAATATTATCAAAAATTTTCATGAGGCTAACATACCTATCTTTTTGTTTTGGAGATAGTGCTTTGGACATCTTGACTACTTTGGGGTTTTCAACAATCCCAATGTTGCAGTCCATCACTTCCTCTTCTTTATTTTTTATGGCAGCTCCTCTAGAGACATCATGACTGTCAAATAACCTTTCCAGTGGCACTAGACCCCTGGGGATGTGGTTCGTTTTAAGTTCCACAATGTTGTTTCCAGCCACTTTGTTCAGTAGATGAGATGTTTGTTGATCTCTTGATTCATCGTCTTCACCTTCTTTATCTATAGAGATACTAGATAATTGTTCTAAGGTTTGCATAAATATTTCAAGCTCTAGGTCATCACTAAAGACGTTCCAGTTCTTGATGTTGTCTGGTATGGTTGTCCTATGTATGACTTCCACCTGATACTTGATATTTGGACCAATGGGAGGTGTGAAGGTGCTTCCAGCCAATGCCAAAGAATCTTCCTTTTGATTTGCCTCTCTAGGAATGATGGAAATATTGAATGCCAGAAAGAAGTTATCAACTAGGTCCCACACCTAATTCATGTATTGTTTGAGCCTCTGTTGTTTATCTTGATAGTTTTTCTTGACTTGATTGATGATTATATCATAATCACCAAACTCTGGCAAAATGCCAATGGTCGTGTCTTTAGCGGCCCTCAATCCAAGCACCGTAGCTTCATACTCAGCTATATTGTTAGTAGTCTCAAATTCCAGCTTATAAGAGAGCATTATAACCTCCTATGCAGGGGAAATGAGGACTATACCATCCCTAGACCCTTCTTTTGATGAATATCCATCAAAATGCATCTTCCAAACTTTGTTCTATTGATTTGTCAAAGGCTGGTCTTTGCATTTGGTGATTGTAATTTATGGTTCATCACCATTTACATGAAAAATAGATGAGCCAATCTCATCCTCAACAACATAAATTGGGTGACTTCTTGGATTCTGATGGTCACTGACAATATAGGTCAATATGACCTCTATGTATAGCCTCCTATGCTCTCCTCCAAAAAGAGGGATGGTGGAATATGTGAGGTACATTTGTAATGATCCCCCAACCTTCTTGGCCCATGACCTGTACAAAAGAAGACCAAACTTGGGGGGAATGTCATCCACAATGATGTCCATCACTAAAATTTTCATGGGTAATTGTTCCAAAGAAAGCACAAAATCTTTTATTAATCCCAAACATTTGACTTTTTTTTAGTCAAAGGAGTAAAGGTCTTGATAGTGCTCGGTGATCTCCAAACCTAGTTCCTCCATAACAAATTTAGGCATGACATTGTGTGAGGCACCTAAGTCCATGAGAAAGTTATGTAGGATCTTGTCATGTACATTTATAGATATGTAGAATGGTGGAGAAGAATCATATCCATCCTTAATGCGTGGACCCACAATAATGGTTAGGTTCTCATACTGCAGACTAATTACATCAGAAGTAGGTGATTGAAAAGCCTTCATAATGGATTGTTTGAAAGGATCATTTTTCAACAATTCTGACAGAGGTTGATGCCAACGCGCCTTCCCAGGGCACGTCCGCTATCACCAGGACCTTCTCTCTCCTCGGCCCGAAGAGATGAACCGCTCTTCAAATCCCTTATCGGGACTTTTCTGCACCCACATGATGCTCTTACGATCTCCCTACTGTCTTATCGAGAAATCGGACATCGTGCGATCACGAGTCCTGCACTCGGGTCTCACAATTTCCAAAACCCAATGAAATATCTGCTCAAGTGTTCTTTTCTTTGATCGGGAATGTTCCCGTCGGGAAATCGGTGTTCGCGCTGTCACGAGTTACTAACCTCGTGAATCCATGATTCCCGATCTACGATGGCACTCTCTGCACACCTTAACTCCCTCCGGCTATTCTTTCTCATGCGACCATGAGCCACGAGGCCACGGTCCTTCCCTCACTTTGGAAATTCGGACTTCGCGGATTTGGAATGTGTGGAACTTACACTCGCAGGATCTCCGATCCTCCGATCCCCGATGCCACGTGTCCTCGGCTCTGATTTCTGTGGTCCATTCGCGACCTTGTAAACTTTTGACGCAATCTTTGCGGCTCCAACTCGCGAACCTCCGAATTCTCGATATGCCGATGCCACCTGTCGTCATCTCCCTTCAAGGGCTGACCTCCCGACACATGTCCTCCACAGAAATGGTGTGACCATGGGACCCGTCGCGTTTCGCGAAATCGCGGGTTCTCCTGCTGCGATTTCGTTGTATGCGAGAACCCCGAAACGCCGAACCCCGACTCCCCGGGATCTCGCACCACGTGTCCCCTCTATGATCAACGGCTCTGATATCCTCAAGAAATCGCTAATCGTGACTTCATGTACAGGGTTCCTGGCTCTAGAAGTTCTGATCTTCCGATGAGCCGAGCTCCACTGACTCCCCTGCTTCTTGACACGTATCTCACCGATCAACGGCTGAGATCCTTTCTGGAAATTGTGGATCACAATTCCTGTCTACAAGAGCTTCGTGACCACAGAAACCCCGATATTTCGATGAGCCAAGTCCCGATGACTCCCTGACTCCTTCTCTTGTTCGCTAGGCTTAAATCCTACACAACTTCCCCGAGATCTGACGGCTGGCGGGATTTCGCTGGTTTCCTCTGCGAATCCTGACCGTCGATTCTCCTTCTTGAAGACTGAAATGTTCTTTCTCATAACTGGCTCCCCAATGCCTGCACTTGCAACTCTTTACTCGAACCGTTCACGCACAACCCTCCTGGGCTCTCCTTCACGATACCATGAGGGTGTTATACCTCTCTGAACTTTTCCACTCTTATCGAATCCTCAAAGGATTCCTCCGACTTTTGCACTCCTTGCAGAGTCCTCACGCACAAGGGTGTTATCTCTTCTGAGCTTGCGTAAACACTCAAACCCCTTGGGGGATTTTTTCCTTCTTCCTCCCTCAGATGGATGATAAAACGGATGCCTTCCTAGCTATCCTTCGACTCAAGCGACCTCTGGCTAAGTCTCTTTGGGTATTCAACAACCCAGTGAAAGTTCCCTCAGTGGACCTTTCTTCACTCCTAGAACTCAAAGAGTTCCCTTCTCCTTCCTGTGCCTACCTACACATTTCCTCGACACCCTTCTGGCGGAGTCTCTCTGCTATAGAACGTTCAGTAATTCTGGTCTCCGGTGCGCTCAGGAACTCGTTCAATGCCCTCCTGGCAGATTCTTCCAGAATCCTCAGTGATTTTGTTTCCTTTAAACTCACAGCAGAGTTCCTTCTTCTGTGCACCTATGCACTTGCTCAATTCCCACTTGGCAGAGCTCCTACAGAGTCCTCAGTGATTCTATCTACAACTGTGTTCTCATACTTAGCCTTGCCTTCAAGGTGTTCAACAACCTTGAGGTCTTCCTCCTGAGTTGTTGATTCTAGTCCTGTGCCTCAGCACGTCTCTGTCTGACTCCTCTGAGTTCAGAAGTGCCTCCTCTATGCACGGCTATCAGAACCTCAACGTCCTATCACACCCTCCTAGTGTGAAGCCTCAAAGATATTCAACCTGAAATCAAACAAACCCTGCAAATGCACAACTACAACATACATTCATAATATATAAGGAACACACACAAACATCCATATAAAACAGAATAATGTAGGAAAAATTGCTTCTGTTATATTAACAATGGAAAATGCATGTATTTTACAATGGTGTTCCTCGAGCTCTCTCTGGCTCTCTCATACAACCATCCCTCTCTCTGGCTCTCTCATACAACCATCCCTCTCTCTGGCTCTCTCATAAAACCATCCCTCTCTCTTTCAAAATGAGATCTAAAATCCCTTTTACCAGAGGGGCTCATCGAGCGCTTCCCTCCAGGATTTTCCTACTCTAATTAATTACAATCAATTACAATGAATGGGTTGTCTAGTCTAGGATCGGATCTAGATCTCAGCCATTCCTGGAATTAAATCTGATCTAGCTAACGCCTGCTCAAAGGCATGGCTTTCCTGGCTCACCAGCCTAAGACATTAAATTACATTCAATTCAAATTTTGAAATGAGGCTACGCCTCCCTTTTTGCATATGAATGCATGCGCGCTGACGTCGCTGGCTGGCTGGTTGGCTGCATGGAGAGATGCTCCTGCATCAGAGGTACATAGATCTTGATATTTCTTAACTCATTCTCTAGGATGAAATATGCATGTGTCCTATCATCTTCCTTTACTTCAAGGACAACGGTTTAAATGGAAGAGGTTGGTGAGATTTAGCCACTGCGCATTTTCTTGGATTTGGCTTGGGAGGAACCTCTATTTTTTTGTTCTGATCAGAGATGGTGGATTTAGGAGTGCCTTTTCTATGCCTTAAGTCATATTTATTTTTGGGTTGACCTTGAATAACTCCTTATTCCCCTATCTCAACATCAAACTTATCTGACATTTGTGCTACCTCATAATCTTGTTGTGTTAAGTAACTAGTGTTAATATTTGTTTCATTCAAACATACAACAGGATCATCCAAAACATCATTTCCTGCATCCATCTCCTCAATATGATTATTCTGGAAAGGAGGTACTACTCTTTGGTCATCAACATTCCTCCCCTCTGTCTGCATTATCTGAGGGGCATCATTCGACCTTCTAAATTGGTTGGGATTTATGTTCCCAGCCCCTTGAAAAGCTATGTTTCGTTGTTTAGATTCCCATTTCATCTTAGCTATTTCATATGTCAAATCCTTCAAAGTTTTGGTCATTTCATCAATTTTAGGATCAAATGTGGTTGGGTTAGAGGGGGCAGGGGAATCCTCTCTCTGTTTCTTCTTATCTTTTTCACATCTAGTCTTTAACCGGTTTGATGCCAACATATTAGATTCAACCTCAATGGTTGGTTCTTGCATAGATAGAAAGGTAGTGGATCTTCTCTCCCTCTACAAAAGAGATAATTCTACATCAAATGAAATTGCATAATTGATGTTGGCAGAGGCTTCAATCGGTTTTATCTCATCTGGGATTCTACTATACACCTTATTAAATCTCTTGGTGAAGTCCGAAATAAACCCACCATTCTTTCTCTTAAGGGCCCCAAACTCAGTGATGTAATACAGATAATCCCTTCTATATCCCCATTGAGTTATGAAAGCCTCATCTAATGCATCAATATCTGTAATGGAGGCTGGAGGGAGACCCCATAATCATTTTCTTACCTCCCTGTTCGCGCTCAAAATGTCCCCTTAAAATTTTTAGCGCTTTTATCAAATTTGTACTAAAATTGTCAAATCTCTTTTCTCATTTTCCTTATGTCATAGGTTTTTAATTCTTCATCGAGTCTTGTGAGCGCTTACTATCATTTTTGACTAGACACCTCGTGATCCTTTCCTATTAACCTGCATTTCAAAAAAATAAATACTTTTTGAATTAGTATGCCTAGATTTGGAGTTCCATATATTTTTATATTTTTAAATAAAAATATACCTTTTATTTGTTTATTTAGTCTTTTTTACCAAAAGTGGTGTGTGCTCAAGTGTCAAACATTAATCCTAAACTATACCATATATCAAACTAACGTATATGACAAACTCTGAGTCCATAAACCAACACAAACCTAGCCACAAGTCAACACATAAACCAACACAATCCCAACACATGCGCCAAGCCCTTAATATCTTCCACATAACTCATCGATTATAGTTAAGAGAACTAATGAATATAAAGGATGCAATTGTTTAAGTCATTATGCATGTGGGATATGTGTTGTTAGTCGAATAAAAAAAAAACACAAATGAAGTTTTTTGCTCAGCCCCAAGAGGAAATTTCAATTTTGTTTTCCTCCAGTTGTTGATCACAAAAATTGGTTACTTGATACTAGAATGATAACGACAAGTTTGATGATCCTCGTGTCAAGGTTCATGTAGCGGTCAGAGAAATTTCTCCATGTACAGACATGTGTCGAATTAAGAAAGTGCTAAAGTTTTTAACACATCGATTTCTTCCTCCTGCAAGATTCATAGTTGAGCATATCCAGTTTTAGTTTGGGAAGCGTTTATACCATTGTCACACATTATTTTTGTCATCCCTATGAATGTTAATGATGTAAACATATATGTTTCCTTCAGAGGGGTCAGTGGCCTGAATTCTTGAAGAAAGAAGGGAGAAGAACTTTGCCTGAGAGAAGATATTGTATTTTCCTTTGTAAAAATCCTATTAAGGAAGATCGTCATAGGTTGCAATATACACAGGGTGCAGTGATGCTTGATTTCCACACTCTGCTCTAAATCTAGACTACGATGTTTCTGCAGGTTGCACTATAGCTAGGGTGCAACAATTTCTGTACATGGTAAAAACGATCATCTTCTCGATGCTTCTAGAAGGAGAAGCTTCTATGGTGAGGTGGCCTCTGAATGGTTTGGATCTTACTCACTTTCATGATTCAGTGGGATCATCCTAACCTCCTCAGATTATCCTCTTCAGCTTATAAAAGGAGAGGAGATCTCATGGAGAAAGTTATCTTTTGAGATTGGAAATTTGGCTTGAGATTGTTAGCTTGGTTAGATTGGCTTTGAGATTTGCTTTGTCAAGATAGATTGTGAGTAGCTATTAGATCCATGGTTTCAGAATCCTTGGAGCAAGAAGTGTGTGGGAAGCAAGGAACTGTTGGAAGGAACCTAACGACATCAAGGCATCTAGTTGTATCTTTCTTCCACATTCTTTAATACAAATATACTTTTATTTCCTATATGAATGTTATTTGTTCATATTGTATGATTCCTTGATCACGTACATAATTATATCAAATAGACTCTTTTATTCTTGTCTTTGTTGGCTTGTGTTCCTTTGTAGACATTTCTCCATAAGCCTCGTGATGGAGCTTGGATTGCATTGGCGAAGTTGGATCTTCGATATTTAAAAGGTATGTTCTAGATCCATTTCTCATTTGATAATTGAAATCTAAGGAAAGAGTAGTGTATTGTATTGTTTTGTTCTAGTTTCGTAGTGAATATAGGGGGAATGATTTGTGTCCTCACTTAACAATTAGCCCGATAACATAAATTGGTGAATACGGACATAAACTGATCTCCCTAGCTTCACTATGAAACTAGAACAAAACAAGACAGTACACTACTCTTTCCTTAGATTTCAATTATCAAATGAGAAATGGATCTAGAACATACATTTTAAATATTGAATATTCAACTTCGCCAATGCAATCCAAGCTCCATCTTGAGGCTTATGGAGAAATATCTACAAAGGAACACAAGCCAACAAAGACAAGAATAACATAGCCTATTTGATATGAAACTATGCACGTGATCAAGGAATCATACAATATGGACAAATAACATTCATATAGGAAAGAAAAGTATATCTATATTAAATAATGTGGAAGAAAGATACAACCAGATGCCTTGATGTTGTCAGGTTCCTTCCAATAGTTCCTTTCTTCCCACACACTTTTGATCCATTCATTTTGTGACTGTAGCTCTGATAGCTACTCACAACCTATCTCGACAAAGCAAAGCTCAAAGCCAATATACAAGCTCCAAACAATCCAATCTACAAAACCCAAGCTCAATCCAACTAACTTTCTCCATGAGAGCTCCTCTCCTTTTATAAGTTGAAGAGGATAAGGTGAGGAGGTTAGGATGATCCCACTAAATCATGAAAGAGAGTAAGATCCAAATCGTTTGGAGGCCACCTCAGCATAGAAACTTCACCTTCTAGAAGCATTGAGAAGATGCCAATTTTTCCCACGTACAGAAATCGTCATACCCTGGCTATAGCGTAGCCTGCGAAAACATCGCAGTCCAAATTTAGAGAAGGGTGCAGAAATCAGGCATCCTCGCACCCTATGTATATTGCAACCTACAGTGATCTTCCTTAATAGGGTTTTTTTAAGGAAAATACAATTTCTTCTCTCAAGCAAAGTTATTCTCCCTTCTTTCTTTAGGAATTCAGGCCACTGACCCCTCTGAAGGAAATAGATAGGTTTACATCATTAACGGTCATAGGGATGATAAAAATAATGTGTAACAAAGAGCCCCCCAAAGTATGAATTTAGAACAAAGTGATAACTGAAATACTTTGTGGAGTGTGTGTAGGGAACAAGGAACACGTCGGTTGAAAACCTGCCAACAAACAAGGAAATACATTACAATAATATACCATCATTGAGGTAGGAATTCCCATACTCAGAATACAAATGGCTCAAAGCATAAATGACGACATGAAAATATCCATGTCAAGTAAGACAGTTCATGGCCACCAATCATACATTGTGGATCCATGCCAATATGACTCAAATCTGAACATAGCCACCAAAAATACACTGTGGATATTTGCATTAAAGAATCAAATTTTAACATAGCCACGAGACATACAATGTGGATCTATGCAACATTACAAAATGAATATACTCCAACACAACCTGAATCTATCAGAAAAGATCCAGGGTCTTCATCTCCACCACTCTATAGTACGAATCTAACCATGTGAATGCATGTGCTGAAGTCGAACATGGTAGAAACCACTTGATTACTGATCATTAGTGAATACCATTAACAAGTGTGAGGGAAATCACCATTAATGTCAATGACTCCCAAGGTACACTAGTACAATCCAATGAATGTGATTTAATGAGTTGAAGTCGAACACTTGGCGGAATCTCTCGATCAAGGGTCAATAATGAAAACCCATTGTCAAAAGTGAGGAAACCTACCATTGAGGCATGCAAGTTCCAAGGTACCAATTAGTTTCTAAGTCTAATTCCTAGATAATGACCAATGAAGGAACCCCTGCTCCAGGGGAACCTTTTGTTTTTCCTTCTTACCGAAACATTGGTCCTACTCACATTGCTACTTTGAGCCTTCCAAGCCTCATGATTGGATTGTCGGTGTGGTTGTTTTCCACTCAGGTAATCCCGAATGCAGTTATTTCTTCATTTGTAAGCACTTCCCCCCACGAACATCAACCTCATGTTGATCCTTCGCCTTATTCACCAATAAGGTCTTCTTCACCGAGTGAAATATCTGAAGCTACTAACCCAGTGAATAAGAAGAAGAAGAAAAGGAAGAATAACAAGAAGAAAAATAAGGAAGGGTCGAAACTTCCAACCACTGCAAAACATGTTGGAAAAGAACCAATTACTGTTAATCATGCTGGGAGTGTTGATGATGTCAGGATCACCCACACAACCCGTAAGCCCAAGTACCCTTGCAGGCTTTGTAAGGGTAGCCATCTTTTTAAGGATTTCCCTGGTCTATCCATGGTTATCGAAGCATGGTCTACACATGCTCACCAACCCATGTCATCAGCCTCTGAACAACATGTTGATGACCTCCCATCAACTAGTCAAGATATTGTTGGGAAGAAGAAAAGTAGAGTCAATTTCCTGTGTATGTTATGAAGAAGGAGTCATCTAACTCACCTTTTCCCTCATATGGACAAAGCCTCAAAATTCCTGGAAGACATGACTGTTTCACCGCCTCAACTTCCAGCTGCTTATCGCAAGCTTACTCTCGACCCACCTATAGTTGATGGAATGATCAATTTGGTTCCTTCATTAGTCAGTATGGTTAATCATGTAGTCAATATGGTCACTTCCTTAGTTGATCCTATTGACAAAGTGGTTGATCCGATACCATATTCGGTCAATCCCACTCTCCCATTAGAGAGTGTAACCCAAGTGGTCAATCTATTTCCACCTATTGGCCCCATTCTCCCCTTGGAGAATGACACCCAAGTGGTCGATTTGATGTCATTATCAGTCGATCCTGCTCTCCTGCTAGAGAGTAAACCTGATGCTGCCCATATTTTTCTCGTTGATACAAAATCTACCATGGTGGGGGGCTTTCCTCCTTCTCTCGTAGGGCCCCCTCCAAGTAATGAAGCCATCCTTTTTAATTTGGGTGTGCTAACTGAACCTCACCTTCCCTCTCACATTCCTTTCAAGATTACAGTACAAGTTTGTGGCCGGTACATTCCTCAGACGTTGATAGATGAAGGTTCGTTCGTTAGTATTTTGTCCTCTCTTGCTTGGCAAGATTTGGGTTATCTTTAGCTTGTGCCAGTTACCCAGACTTTGTTTTCTTTTAACAGAAGAACCAGTCAACCTTTAGGGATCCTTCCGCAGTTTCCTATAACTTTGGGAGGGAAAACTGTCATTATTGACATCATGGTAGTCCAAGACCCCTTGGATTTCGATTTACTCCTTGGGCGAGATTATGTATATGCCATGAAATATATTGTGTCCACTCTTTTTCGTGTGATATATTTCCCACACGAAGGAAGAGTGGTGACTATTGATCAACTTTCATTTGTTGGCCCTGACTTGAACATCAACTCAACAACCTCCCTAAATGGTTCTTATATGCAAATGGTATCACCCCTGCCAGAGGTCAATTATGTGGCGTTGTATCCCATGCCTTCAGTTGCCAATGCATATGAGCCTCTCATTGTAAGCTCACTCTCTCATGACTTGGATCTGGTAGTTTACATGGTGATCTCTTTGGTAGGGCTATTGGAGCCTGATCTCCTTACCCCTATCGCGACCCTCGACATGTGTTCCTTCTGGAATGTGTTTCTTTTGTCGAGTGAAGATCTCTTGGAATCCATGACCGAGTTTTTTCTCTTGACATGGTGTCCTTACAGAGCACTTTCCTCTTGGAAGACATGATCAGGAAGATATTTTTTAGCATGGTTTTCTGATTTCAAACTCGTTAAAAAATGAAACCAGATTTGAGCATGGTTTTCTGATTTTAAACTCATTAAAAGATGAAACCGGTTGTGAGGATAATTTTTGCGTCTCTGTAGAAACCTCGTTAAAAAATGAAACAGAGGTCTAGCGATTGAACCTGGATTCTCGAGCATAGTTCATGTTCCTATGTCAAGCTCGTTCAAAAATGAAATATATATATATATATATATA
>ML780202.1:981599-1003170 GCA_009831015.1 Picea engelmannii
TTTGATTGAGTCAAGTACTTCGTTATGTATAGTATTTGAAGCTTCTTTTCATCCTCCTATGTAGTTGGACGAAACGAAGATTGGGGGGAAATGCTTTCATCTACTGAACTTCATGATGAAGTTTTGTCGCTAGATTCTTAAGTTGGGGGCTAAGTACCAACCATCCCTGTGTTATGCATTGGGAAGTCCAAGCATAGTTTTTTTTTTTTTTAAAGCTTGCGTAAAAATGAAAACAATCTCGAGCTTAGTCTTTGTTCTTTCTCATGCTCGTAAATACATGAGAATAAATTACTGAGCTTAGTCTTTGTTCTTTCTCATGCTTGTAAATACCTGAGAATGTAACCAAGTAAAATTTTATCACTTTTTCGGACTCGTAAAGGTTATATTAAAAAGGACCCCCTTAGAGTTGTCTTTAATCTCTTTTCAGACTCTTTAAACATAAAACTATTGTTGAGCGATCTTGTTCTTTTCATGCTCGTAAAAGTATTTGAAGAAAACGTCTGATGAGTGGTAGGTTATCTCATTTTCGGTCTCGTTAGACTAACTTATGAAAAAGGAACCTATGGAGTTCTCTTTAAGTGTTTTTCAGAATCTCTAAAAATGAAAAACCCCTGAGTTTTATTTCTTTGGAGTCATTAAACACACATCGAAAGACCCATATGGGCTTGAACCACTCCTTCCTAGGGTTCGTTAAATATACTCCAAAGGACTCATCCAAAGGATGCACTTACAATTCAAGCATATGTTATCCTCCTCAAGCTTGTGTAAAAATAAAGAGGTACTCGCCAGAAATGGTGGGGGGGAAATTGGGAAAGAAATGTATCTAAGCCTATATTCCATGGAAGAGTCACATTTGAACATGACACCCTTTCACTCACTTTGTGTCACATTGGAAAATCCTCTTGTCTCTTGATAATACTCCTTTAAAAGATTACAAATTAGTCTGTGATCCTTGTTGTTGAGTCAGTGTTTCCAAGACAGTTATCATGTCATCAATATGTTCAAAGAGAAGTTCAACCCATAAATCCTTCTATTGCGTTGGCCATTTCTATAGTCCTTAATCCTTATATTGCGTCAGTCATCCCTGAGTCAGTCCTAAATCACTTGCTACTCTGATCTACCTCAAATATTTATACTCGTTTCATGTCATTGATGGGGGATATATTAAGGCCCTCCTATGATGAGTCTTTTCCTATCGAATTCAACTCATTATCTAGGAATTAGACTTAAAAACTAATTGGTACCTTGGAACTTGCATGCCTCAATGGAAGGTTTCCTCGCTTTCAACAATGGGTTTTCATTATTGACCCTTGATCAAGAGATTTCGTCGAGTGTTCGACTTCAACTCATTAATTCACATTCATTGGATTGTACTAGTGTACCTTGGGAGTCATTGACATTAATGGTGATTTCCCTCACACTTGTTAACAATATTCACTAATGATCGGTAATCAAGTGGTTTCTACCATGTTCGACTTCAACAGATGTATTCACATGGTTAGATTCGTACTATAGAGTGGTGGAGATGAAGACCCTGGATATTTTCTGATAGATTCAGGTTGCATTGGAGTATATTCAGTTTGTACTATTGCATAGATGCACATTGCATGTCTCTTGGCTATGTTCAAATTTGAGTCTTTAATGCATAGATCCACAGTGTATTTTTGGTGGCTATGTTCAGATTTGAGTCATATTGGCATGGATCCATAGTGTATGATTGGTGGCCATGACCTGTCTTACTTCACATGGATATTTTCATGTTCACATTTATGCTTTGATTCATTTGTATTATGAGTATGGGAATGCCTACCTCATTGATGATATATTATTATACTATATTTCCTTGTTTGTTGGCATATTTCCGACCGCATGTTCCTTGTTCCCTACACACACTCGGCAAAGTATTTTAGATATCACTCTATTCTAACTTCATACTTTGGGAGGATCTTTGTTACACATTATTTTTTTCATCCCTATGATCGTTAATGATGTAAACCTATATGTTTCCTTCAGAGGGGTCAATGGCCTGAATTCCTGAAGAAAGAAGGGAGAAGAACTTTGCTTGAGAGAAGAAATTGTATTTTCCTTTGTAAAAAACCTGTTAAGGAAGATCGTCACAGGATGCAATATACACAAAGTGCGTCGATGTCTGATTTCTGCACCCTGCTCTAAATCTATACTGCGACGTTTCCGCAAGCTACGCTATAGCTAGGGTGCAGCGATTTCGATACATGGGAAAAACGAGCATCTTCTCGATGATTCTAGAAGGAGAAGCTTCTATGGTGAGGTTTCATCCGAATGGTTTGGATCTTACTCACTTTCATGATTCAGTGGGATCATCCTAACCCCCTCACCTTATCCTCTTTATCTTATAAAAGGAGAGGAGCTCTCATGGAGAAAGTTATCTTTTGAGATTGGAAATTTGGCTTGAGATTGTTAGCTTGGTTAGATTGTCTTTGAGCTTTTCTTTGTCAAGATAGATTGTGAGTAGCTATAAGATCCATGGTCTCAGAATCCTTGGAGCAAGAAGTGTGTGGGAAGCAAGGAACTGTTGGAAGGAACCTGACGACATCAAGGCATTTGGTTGTATATTTCTTCCACATTCTTTAATACAGATATACTTTTCTTTTTTATATGAATGTTATTTGTTCATATTGTATGATTCCTTGATCACGTACATAGTTTTATATCAAATAGACTATGTTATTCTTGTCTTCATTGGCTTGTGTTTTTTTGTAGATATTTCTCCATAACCCTCACGATGGAGCTTGGATTGCATTGGCAAAGTTGGATCTTCGATATTTAAAAGGTATGTGCTAGATCCATTTCTCATTTGATAATTGAAATCTAAGGAAAGAATAGTGTACTATCTTGTTTTTTTCTAGTTTCGTAGTGAAGCTAGGGGGATTGATTTGTGTCTACACTTAACAATTAGCCTGATAAAAACCATGGATGGGATATCCGGCATGCTTTAAGTGATGACGCAACATGAAGAACGATATCAATGGTTGTTTATGCAGTAGTGGCAACCCCATTAGCATGGTTGGTCATTGTTAAAGTGGCGAGATTTCTTGATTCTTCTATCGACAGAGAATCCTAATCACCACTATCAGATCATCTCATAAAACGTTTAGTTTTATACCTCCACTATAGGAAACTGATAAATCAAATCATCTTTCCACTGGTACCTAGCGTGAAGAGTGAAGGAAAGTGACAAATTCTCAAAATATTCTTGAAGTAGCTTCCCCTTAAGACAATATGGATCAGTTAAAGCCATATTGGTATGCAATAGATGCTTAGAAGAGGCAAAGATGCTTGAAATTTGAGTGGAGGATCTCACGGCTCATTGGGAATCACCAAAGAGCACTCAACAGATTATTTGCATAGTGTATGGATGAGATATCTAAGGGTTTCACAGCCAAGTAGATTATCAGAGAAAATAATGTGCAGCTCCTGTAGAGAATGATCTGGAAAAAACTTCCTTAAACAACATAGGGATTTCCTCTAGAATTTTTCCTTTAAATTCATTGAAAAATGATACATATGACTCACCAAAAGTTAATGAGAAGTCTGAAGATGACATGTTATGCATAAACTGTAAGAATTGTTTCGTGTTTCCAGAGTTTCAACAACATGACAATGTGATTGGTGTGTAGTTTACATTGGCATCTCTAGTGTGGGATCTAGTATAAATGCAGGGACTTTGCACAACAAGGGATTCTTGCATATGTGAAGAAATGAAGGATGACTGGAGAATACTGTATTTCTCTTTCAAGGAAAGAAATAAAGTATGGCAACTCAGTTAAGTGGTCATCAACATCATCTTTATATGAATGAGAAATAGAGTTATCACAAATTTTTTGACCTCCAGCCAACCTCCGAGACCTTGGTAAGATGCTAAAAACAACTCAAGGAGACCAAAACAGTTTAGACAATAGTGGTCAGCTCAAGATTTCTTGTTGTAGTATGATGCACTGAAAACTTTTGTAGGTGGCATATTTGGTCAAAATTGACTATCTCTTCATCATTTTTAGTGATGAGTCAAGCTACATGTGGTGAAGATGGTTCGAGAAGGCCTTGATATTCTCCAAGATGGCTCGAGTGGCACTTGAAGATAGTTTTCAATAAGGATTATTAGTCTTAAAATAAGATCTTTTATCCTATTCTTTTGCAAATACAATAGTTTAGATTTTCCAAATGGATTTCATATCCATCTTTTTAGGATCTACAACAACATGTATTTTATATATAAATACTTAATAAATTGTAAAGAGGGGGTGGGGGGAGCAGTATTCATGACTATGGTTCGACCTTTGTGAATTATAAGCAAACTATGTACTAATATTTTTTATGAGTATATATCTGAATGCAAAATTTCCTCTTTGAGATTTTTTATCAGAATTCCATTACTTTCCATTTATTTTATGTATATGTGGATGAATTGCAAAGTTCATAGTGTCTATAGTTCACTTGATGACTAACATATACCATTCTTTTATTGTATTAGTGGATTTAGATCCCACATATAATTTACTGTTGTAATTGACCATTTGTATATGCTTTTAGTGTATCTGAGTCTGTTGATACAATAATGTTCTTTATTCCATATCAGTTTTAATTCATCTGATCTATTCAGAGAGGACTTTGTTTGTTGGAATGTGTTCATCATAGTCTTGTATAAGTGAGGCTTAATAGTTCATAGATTGATCTACCCTACAAATTCTTTCATCCAACCAAATAGCTTTATGTTACCAAGATCATTCCTTTTACAGTCAGGGAGTGACACTTGGAGTGATAACACTCCCCATCAAGACTTTGTACAAACAACCTCATCTACAGATATACATAGTCAATGTTAAAGTTGTTTGAAAAGTTGTAGAAGGATACCAGATGTTCCTCAGTTGTGAAATCCCCTTACCCAATATATATGTGAAAATATTTCATGTAATATGTGGTTGGGAGTGCATGTAGTCCTACATGCAGAACTAAGGGTGCATATCTGGCAACAATTATGTCATCCATCTTGTTCATAGCCATTGTTTTGGAAACATGAATCTGAAGATTGATTGGAGATACAAGGGTTGATGTTGGACTAGATGATGAAGTAGAGGCAGGAGTTGAAGGTGTCTGCAATTCCTTGGAATTGTGATTCTCAGGGCTAGCAAATTCAAGATATTTGTGATGATGAAGAACTGTATATTCTTGAGGTGCAACTTTACCCTTGAGGAGTGAATTATATATCTAAGATAAGGTGGATTTTCTTAGTTGTCTTTCTCGCTCAGAGACTACTTCGTCCGTCTCAGGGTTAGGATGAGCCTTAGTGGCTCTGGTGTGCTCAGATTTGGATTTCTTGAGTCCTTTTATGGCAACCAATATTTCTTTTTGAAGCTAACTCAATGGAGTCGCCAGGTGAAATATGGTAGTATGAAAGTGTTCGATCTTTGTTCACCATCAAAGGTCATATCTGATCGTTGTTATTCTCCCAGGGAAATATTTTCATTACTCTATTCCCTGGAAACGACGCCAAAATATGTTGGTCCTAAATTCTGCACCTGACTGCTAAAAGGGAAGAGCTAGGCCACCTTAAGTTATGAATGGTTGGTTTTTTTATTTATGGGTTAGTTAGAGGTTTGGTTTACCAAGACATGAGCATAGTTTGGTTGGCCAAATGACATGGACGAGGGTCCTCCTTGGTTGGTGGCACACTAAGGACAGACAAGTGAGACAGTAAAGGTAAAAAACAAAGAAAAACAACAAACAATTCAATGAACAATTTGTTGCCAGAAGTTTAAATATTAAAATATCATTTCAAGCATTAAACATGTACCAAAAAAATAGTTATTCCCACAGGTTGCAACAAAAACAAAACTTCATCAAAGAATAGTTGTTATCATAGGTTGCATATTAATAAAGACAAGTTATACAATAGCTGAAGGAAAAGAAATGTACTTCACACAAATCAAAATTGTATTCAAGATAAGAAACACATACGAATTTGGACACAAACACACTGTCATCAATAGTATATTCACCATGTAGAGTGATTTAATCCATGTTCAAAATGGATCCAACCAGTTGTGTATTGATCTTTTAATCCCAAAAAATTGAACCCTCAAAACATACAAAAACTGCATATTTATAAGAGATGCAGAGGCTCTTGTCCATCTGGGACTGAGACTTAACTCTGCACTACGAGTTGTAAAACAACTTATTAACTTAACTAGAAATTGTTGGAGTATAGTAATGTATACTTCACACTTGAATTAATAAAAAATAGTGGTTATTATCACACAAAAAAAACCACTTATTATCCTTTAAACTTAAAAGAGTCTTGAACTAAAGAATTAAAAATTGTTATTTGCAATAAAATTAATCTGATGCATGCTTTGGAGCGAACCGAGATCTGATAGAAAATGACTAGGAGTGACATAATTTATTTCTGTATTGATCATGGGCATGCATGCGCGTTGTTGGA
Source organism: Picea engelmannii (assembly GCA_009831015.1). Lineage (NCBI taxonomy): Eukaryota > Viridiplantae > Streptophyta > Pinopsida > Pinales > Pinaceae > Picea > Picea engelmannii. The sequence goes on from ML780202.1 coordinate 988,075, forward strand.
GGCCACTGGAGATAACTGAATGTATTGGTAGTTTTTTTCCCCATTCTGGGTCTGGCGTTGCAAGGTCTGGATTCCATAACTTTTTTTATGTACCTATTGGCTATCGTCGAACTACTGCCAAATGAGAAATCTGATGACATGGACTGGCTCGACGTTCCCTGGTTTTGCACCCCTTTCAAGATTTAAAATATGTCATTAACAGAGATAAGTCATTCCAGGATTTCTGCGTTCGAGAGTTTTGGAGTGCAGAATATTCATATCTCCCAGAGGTCTGGAGTCATTAACCACCATTTATGCTAATTAACCTGAGATAAAGACTTTAATCATTAATTATTTCGAGATTTCGAGACTGTGAATGCTAAGTTTGAGAATCTCCTAGAGTGACAATGTTACAGAGTGACATGACAGTTCGAGACCCACTTCGGTTGTTCAGAGCTCTGACACTTCGGCGGTTCAGAGAACTATGCTTGCTTTGATTTGACATCCCCCAGAGTGTTAATCTCTTGGAATGTTAATCATGTTTATCTTAATTAACACAGGATTATCCTTTAATCATTTGGCATTCGTAAGTTTTTCTTTTTGAATGTTGTTCTTGGAAATCTCCCAAAGGACAATCCCCTAAATATGACGTGGTGGCCCGACGTCACATCGTTGACATGTCATGAAAAGGAGGGTGACACGTGTCACTTGAAATAGTGCAGATGACAACCCCAAATGTGCTTAAAATAAGTGCCATGTGTCTCAACTGATGGATGCAACAGGTCTCAACTGATGGTTGTCATGTGTCATGATAGAAGAGTGTTGTGTGTCTTCGACTCTTCGGCACTTCCACGATTTTCGTTCGCTCTAGATTAAAATCTCCTGAAGTGACAATCTCCTGGAGTCGTTAATTCTTGATTAGTGCTAATTGACCAGGGATTAAGAAATATATACCATTAAATACCTCCGGGAGTTCGACATTCAAGACTTTGTGAGATTTTGCCTGCTCTTGATAGAAATTTCTTGGAGGACAATCTCACGAAGTTGATGTGGAGGCTATGACATCATGACCAATGACATGTCATGAAAAGGGGGTGACATGTATCACCTGGAATGGGGCAAATGGCATACTGAAAATGCTCGAAATGATTGTCACGTGTCACGATCGATGGATGCCATGTGTCCCCACGAATGAATGCTACATGTCAGGAGAGATGAGCACTATGTGTCTCCGTCTCTTAGACACTTCGCCTCTTCGGTTGATCAACACTTTGGAGATTTGTATCTGACGTGTCCATGACATCACTGTCATTGATCAACACGTAGGCTCTTCGATTGATCGACACTTTGGGACTTCGGATTTGATGTATACCTGACATCATGGTCTACTGACGTGTCCTCATGAGGAGAGTGACACATGTCACCTAGAAATGGGCAGATGGTGTGACCAAAGGTACCTGAAATGGGTGCCACGTGTCTCCTCTAATGCATGACATGTGTCAGTGCTGCATGAATGTCACGTGACTTCGATGTTTCAATGTTCGAGAGTTTTGAGTACTATGTTTGGAAATCCCTGTAGGAAGATCGTCGAAGTGATGCGACATTTGGCGTTCAGAAGTTTTCAACAAAGGTTAGCTCGAACGCTTAAGTGTCGAAGTCATGGAGTGACTTATGTGTGACTATTGTGATTAAACCTCGTGCAAGTTTTGGAATCCCGAATTTGCTAGAGTCGTTGATCTGACGGTTGTTGGATCTCCACTGTTGAACTTTAACCTGTTTGTTTGGCTTGAAATTTAAGCCCGAAATGAAATGATCTGAATTGCTGTGTTTTGTTCTACGGAAGATTACTGCGCATACAAAGGACTTGGTGGTCCTGGATGTTTCCTACGCACACAAAAGACTTGGTGGACCTGTTGCACGCTCAATCAATGGAAAATATGATGACAATTATTTCAAACCAAATCACGACATGCAATTATCCTTCAAGAAAACAGAAACAAATTGTGCAAAGAATCGATTAAGAAAGATAATGATAAAAAAAATAAGTCATTTAGAGAGGGAAATTGACTCAACCAACCAGAAGAGAAATAATAATAATGAAGGCATAGGGAAAAGAGGGAGGAGGGGTAGGGGTGCAGGCTTAGGTCTCAACAATTGCTGCTCAACTTAAGATACTGGTGTCTCTAGTTGGTTGGTGATGCAGGAGCATCGTGCAAAGCCAAATCATGCGACTAAGCCCAAGAAATAGTTGGACGCGCGGGGGAAGAAAAATAGCACATTTTCATAAGACCCATTTTGAATTTTGAAACAAAAGGCATTAATGTAATAGTTAGGAAGATGGCGTACTTCGCATTTATATCTTGGAGATTGTAAACAGACCTGGGGAAATTACTTCCATCTATCATTTGTATTGAGGCATTTAAGTTTGTTAATGTGAGAGTAGGTAGATATGAATGTTAGATTAGACAGTTTAGAGAGTAGGAGGGAAAACGGATATAGACACCCTCACTCTTGTATCATTAGATTATTATCATTATCATTAGCACATGATAGAAGAGGAGAGTTGTAGCAGAGAGTTGAAAGGAGAAATCCATGTACAAGAGCTTTGAATTAATATATGAAGCTTTGATCAGATTCATGGTGTTATGATGTTTTATGTTTATACATGGTGAATGGTATGATTACAGTTGTTTTATTCTCTCTGTTATGAATTTTTTTTAATACTGTGTTGAATGTATGATTTCATGTTGAACACTTGATGTCTGTGAGAGAGAGAGAGAATGAGTTTCAATTGTTTCTCTTCCTGAATGAGAAAAGTTCCTGCAAGGAGTGCAGTGAAGGGTCTGCAAGGGGTGCATTGACAAGGTTATGAGTTTCATCTCAGAAAGGTCAGGAGGGATACCATTTTTCTCATTCCAGCAGAAGTGGAGGAGAATCACAAAAGCCGTGCATGGTGTGCGCAGGCTAGCAGATACCTTAGAAGTTATCAATTAAGGTTGGGGGAGTGAAGGACTACTGTTGTCGAGACAACACAGAGTTGAAGAGATCAAATACACAGAAGTATTTGATAGATTGTCGCAAGGAGTGCATGCAGGAGTTCTTTAGAGGCTTGAAATTGCAAGAGAAAGCTCAGGAGGGATTACGTCTTTGAAGCGTTCAAAGAGAGATGGAGATTAAAAGCATCTCACAGAAGTTAAGATCTAGTGGAGGAACTTTGGTTCATTTCACAGAGGCTGTCAGGGAGAAACGAGAGGTTGAAATTCTCCGCAGAGAACTCCTGAAGTTGCGAGGGTCGTAGGATTCAGTGGAGCTACAAGGAGGTTAAGCATTGGATAAGTCCACCCTTCCAGAAGTAAGACTCAACGGGGGCCGTTGATCGTCATAGTGGGTTGTCAGATTATTTCAGAATTCAGGATTTCGAAGTGGTAGGGAATGGTATTCGGAGGCTTGTTCAAGTCCCAAAATCCAGGAAGAGGGACAGATGGCAAGAGTCCACGTTAGAGATAGAAAGAACTTGAGTGGACAGGTAGCGTGTCTTCGTCAAATAGGTGGAGTCAAACCTTGTTGACCGTTCGGGGTTTTGGAGGTCAAAGAGATGGGAGCCTTACATCCAGATTCGCGAAGTTGCGAAGTCCGAAACCCCGATGAAGTGAAAAGCCCATTGGGAAGCCAACCTTTGGTGAACATATCGGAATTCGACATTTTGGGTTTCGGGGGTTGTAGAGACAGGAACTCTCGACAATAGGGATCATGAAATCATGAAACCCAAAATCTTGGTTAGGCGAAGGGCGCGATCTTATTGTGGTCAGGAGATTAGGGTGATGCCTTGTGTTTAATCATGCGGGCATACCTATAAGGACCTATGGATACACCGTCAAGTGTGTGTGGGATTCCCTTTGGAAGAACCAAAGAGTCAATCAGACTCAGGAGGGAAGATTAAGAACGATCTTGAGCGGACCTCAGCCTGAGGGTTTGGGAGTCTACACCAATTGTGGTATTAGAGATTGACTCTGTTTGTATATTGCAGATGGAGGAAGCAAGAGGAAAAAGAGTACTCTGATACATATCAGAGCAGCAGGACAAGTTATTTTCTTTCTGTAGAAGAGAACAGAGGAACATTTCTTAGCCATGCCGTCGAGAAGAAGAGACAGACCAATGCCTGATCCAGCAGTGGAGAGGGAAATGCGTGAATTATGTGCTAGTCTTGACACCATGGAAACAACACAAGGGCACACATTCGACGTTGGGGATATCAGTGAGGCTGACAGTGAAAATGAAGCTGGACACAAAGAAGAAGTCACAGTCAAAGATGTTGCTAACGAACACCTATTCAAGGTTGTTGCAAGGATAGGTGCTAGAGAAAAGATGGAGATTCCCATGTATGAAGGAAACTTGGATGTTGAAGAGATTCTAGACTGGATTAGAGCACTGGATAAATACTTTGACTATGAGGATGTCGAGGAAGATAAGAAGGTAAAACATGTCGTCACTAGACTTAAAAGGAATGCAAAATTATGGTGGGATGAACTGCAGGCTGACAAACGCTGCAAGGGCAAGCATAAAATCAAGAGTTGGGATAGAATGGTTGCGAAGATTGATCCGGGTTATTTTCGGCACGAAATGAGATTGGAGCACGATTTCTATTAATGAAAGAAATGTACAGAGACTGTAAAAATATAGAGTGAAAGACTCACTAGAATGGTGGCAGCTTATCTCTGAGAAGAGATGTGTCAACTACTCACATTCGCAAGAAGATGATTACAATGAGTCTCTGAAGGCCTTTTTTACAATAAACGGGAATGCCAAAATTCCTAGACATCCAAAAACCTAACCCTAGGAGATGAAGCGCCAAAAGTCATGTGGGCCCCGTTTGGGTAAGTTAGTACATCAACTTCCCGGGGTCGTAACTTTTGCATACGATCTTCATTTTAGGCGTATGATAGCTCATTGGAAAGGTATCATCGAGGAGATTCATTTTGGGGGATCAATAATTCCTTTAGTTATCATTGAGAACCTTGATCTTGAAAAACCTTCATTTAGGCCCTCAAAATGGCCCCAGAAGTTAAAACCTACTAAAAATAGTAAATTGTCAAAATTGCCAGAAAGTTGTTTTAAGACAGTTGGAAAAGGTGGGTGGCCACTGATATCCACCTGGATCAATCCTCCCTCCTTAGGAAGAAATGGTCTCCATTGCGTTGAGTTCCCGGGGGAGAAGGAAAAGCGTTTGTTGAATCTACATCTTGGTGCACTGCTTGTGTTGTTGGAGACATCGCGCTGCTCAGTTTGTGGAAGTCTGTCATGAACCTTTTGAGGTTGAGGCTATTCAAAAAGTCGGGATACATGAGAGGATGGTGTGCATAAGGAATCTTTGTGTTTTTCTACAACCTTGTCGACCTGCTTCTATTGGATAGAAGGTGCTTAGGGCAAGGCTATAGTGGTTGCAGTGTCCTTTTGTTCTCCTTTTGAACAGATTGTGAAGAAGCTGAATTTTGTAGTATGAGATACTACCTTGTGACACTTTTTAGGTGGAACAGTAGTCGGAACTACCTCTGGTATTCTATAGAGATGACCCCCCAAAGTAACAATGACACTACAGGGTCGAGACTCATAAACATCATGGCATCTCCACATATATGGTTGGCCCAAGAGCACATCACAGACATCCAGTGGGGCAACATCACATAATACCTCATCCTTGAAGGGTTGGATACCGTATGATAATTAACACTATTGGCTGACACAGAGATCTCGTCCTTGGCGAAGCCACCCAATGTTGTATGGATGCGGGTGTGGTGTTGTCGACAATCCCAATTGTTTGATGACCTCTGCTGAGATGAGGTTCTTCTGGCTTCCGCTATCAACAATAAAATGCAATGGGGTCCCCTTCACCCACATTTGTGAATGAAAAAGGCACTCCCCCTCTTCAGGATCTGTTAGTTCTTCTGGTTGAATTGTTGCGGTAGTGACAATAGCAGTCGGGTCCACGTCGATGATCTGTCTTTTACCAGTATTTTAAAAATCAGATTCTGAATCAGGGTTTGGCTCCTTGTCTTTGATCTCAGCCACCAATGATTGTTTTGAGCGACATTCATTGGTGTTGTGCCAGGGTCTTTTGTGGAAATCGCACCATTTTTTGTTGTCCTTCTTTGTCTTCCCGTGACCCTTCTTTTCCTGTGGCTTGGACTGGTTTTCAGGAGACAGTTTGTTAGGGCTGTCTTTGTCATACTTTAGTTTTTATGGATTTGCATACCTAAACTCCCATTTGTTCTAGTGCTTAAATTTCTTCTCTATTTTAACAACATATCAATAGGCAACACCGAGTGATGAGATGTCCAGAAAATCCATTTTAGTCTAGACGTATCTGTGTAGAGCCCCACGATATTTCAGAACCAAATGTCGCTCGGAGTCTTTGATACCCAGCTTGGTTCGCAAGGTATCGAAGGTATTGGCGAACTCCGGAACTGATTGACCCCTCTCTTGCCACAATGTGGTCCATCTCATGTATTGGTCCTCATAGTTGCCAACAGGGTAATACTGTTCCTTTACCACATCCAGAAAAAAATCCCAAGTGGGATCGGCCCCATATATTCCAGACTCCTCGGTGGAACTTTTCTCCCAGTAAGTTTCCCACCAATGTTTGACATGAGGGAGAGATTTAAGGAGTGTGAAGGTGATCTTTCTTTGTCAGAAAAATTGTGAACAGAGAAATAACCTTCTAGCAGAGTTAACCATTTTTCTAGGGCTTCTGCATCTATCTATCCTTCAAATATAGGAATATCAAAATTAACTTGTACATTGAAAGGCGAGGTGCCTCCAAAGTGGTCGATTCATGAAGATGTGCCTGCTGCTATCGACAGACGTTGAAGGATGTGGGAAAAATTCTCCATCATTTCGTCCCTCTGTTGTGTGAGAGCTTGCTCAAGCAACAGATTGATAGGATCGTCTGCTCTGTCGTTTTTATTTTCTTTCGCCATTGAGGGTTTCTTGGGTGTGCGAGAGCGATTGTCTTCAAGAGAGACAAGTTTGAGACCCAACTTGCTATACTCGGACCTCGTTGGGGACATGCACTGAAAAAAATGATCAAGAGCAACCTGCTCTGATACCACTGATCCAGATTATTTTCGGCACGAAATGAGATTGGAGATATAATAAAGAAATGCACAGAGATATCGCAGATATTCAATAATATAACATAAATGTATCAGAGATGCAACCATAAACACAGATATACAGTAATACACAATTTCTATTAATGAAAGAAATGTACAGAGACTGTAAAAATACAGAGTGAAAGACTCGCTAGAATGGTGGCAGCTTATCTCTGAGAAGAGATGTGTCGGCTACTCGCATTTGCAAGAAGATGATTACAATGAGGCTCTGAAGGCCTTTTTTACAATAAACGGGAATGCCAAAAGTCCTAGAAATCCAAAAACCTAACCCTAGGAGATGAAGCGCCAAAAGTCATGTGGGCCCCATTTGGGTAAGTTAGTACATCAACTTCCCGGGGTCATAACTTTTGCATACGATCACCGTTTTAGGTGTATGAAAGGTATCGTCAAGGAGATTCATTTTGGGGGCTCAATCATGCCTTCAGATATCATTGAGAACCTCGATCTCGAAAAACCTTCATTTAGGCCCTCAAAATGGCCCCGGAAGTTAAAACCTGCTAAAAATAGTAAATTGCCAAAATTGTCAGAAAGTTGTTTTGAGCCAGTTGGAAAAGGTGGGTGGCCACCGATATCCACCTAGACCAAATATGAAAGCCAAATTTATACCCAAGGATTATCAAATCACTATGTTTCGGAGGATGCAGAATTTGAGACAGAAGCTGATGTCAGTGAAAGAATACACTGAAGAGTTCTACAAGATAAACATCAGAGCAGGTCATCGGGAAAGCGATGATGAAAAGGTTTCCAGATACATGAATGGTATGAGATATGACATTCAAGACGAGATGAGCATGATGATCATTTGAAATCTGGAAGATGCTTATCAGATGGCTCTGAAAGTTGAAGAGACGTTGAGTCGAAAGAAAGGTCAAAGAGGCCAAAGAAGAAGTCAAGCCAAAAGCAAAACAATTGCCCAAGACAGAACTCAGAAATCTAGAGAAGAGGCAAAAAAACCTCAAACCCAACATGAGAGAGGAGGAATCTCATAGAGAGGGCAGTATGCTGATAGGAATACTTTTCCTCGAGCTAGAGGAAGAGGAAGAGGTCGAGGAGGTGAAGTGAAATGTTTTGTCTGTGGGAAAAATGGACATAAATATTATGAGTGTCTAGATAAAAAGAAAGAAGGTGGTGAAACTCACATTGCCGAAGCTCAAGGATGGAATGTTGAGGCAGAAGATGCTGAGGGCGGAAGATCCTTAATGATGAGGAAAGTTCTCTTCACACCAGAGAAGGAGACAGAGAACCCATCCCAAAGGAACAATCTATTTCGGACTGCGTGCAAAACAAAAGATAGAGTATGCAAAGTCATCGTGGACAGTGGTAGCACAGACAATATCATTTCTACAGAGATGGTAGAAAAGTTGGAGCTGAAGACTATCATACATCCAAGCCCATACAGAGTTTCGTGGCTACAAAAAGGACATCAGGTAAATGTCACTAAACAATGTCTAGTTGAATTTAAAATAGGGGGATATAAAGATGAAATATTATGTGATGTCATTCCCATGGATGTTTGTCATCTATTGCTAGGTAGACCATGGAAATATGACAGGAATGTGGTTCATGATGGGAGGAAGAACACATACACCCTGGAGAACAATGGCAGGACACACATGTTGTTGTCGATTAAGGACAAAGAGGTAAAACCAGAGGTGAGCAACACTATACTTCTCATGAGTGGGAAGGAACTTCTTAAGGAGGTTAAGAAGAAGGAAGACACATAATTTATTGTGGTCAGGAAGCCTAGAATTGTTTTGACCAATACAAGAGTGGATGATTTACCAGAGAAAATCCAGAAGTTGCTGGAAGAGTTTTTTGATATAATAGTGGACGGACTACCTCATTCGTCGCCACCTATCATAAGTATAAGTCATCACATTTATCTTATACCTGGAGCCATTCTACCAAAAAAAGCAACATATAGATTGACGCCGAAGGAAAATGAAGAAGTCAAGAGACAAATCTAGGATTTAATGGACAAAGGATTGATTAGAGAGAGCTTGAGTCCATGCACTGTTCCAACAGTGCTCGGCCCAAAGAAAGATGGAGGCTGGAGAATGTGTACAGACTCAAGAGCAATCAATAAGATTACCATCAGATACATATTTCCATTTCCAAGGATGGACGATTGGATGGATTGCTTGAGTGGAGCAATATTTTTTTCAAAGATTGATTTGAAAAGCGGATATCATCAAATTCGTATGAGAGAAGGTGATGAATGGAAGACAACACTCAAGACAAATGAAGGGTTGTATGACTGGCTTGTTATGCCATTTGGCTTAACAAATGCGCCTAGTACTTTCATGAGATTGATGAACAAAGTCCTGAAGGATTTCATTGGGAAATTTGTCATCGTATATCTTGACGATATATTAATTTTCAGCAAGACAAAAGCAAGGCACTTGAAGAATTTAGATATAGTGATGAAGAGATTACAGCAAGAGAAGTTGTTGATTAATGTGAAGAAATCATCATTTATGAGGACAAAACTCATTTATTTGGGTTTTGTTATCTCTGCAAATGAGCTGAAGATGGACCCGAAAAAGGTAAATGCAATTAAGAATTGGCTATCACCAAAAAGTGTGTTTGAAGTTCGAAGATTCCATGGTTTGGCAAGTTTCTACAGGAAATTCATCCAAAATTTTAGTGGAATTAGTGCACCGATGATGGATACGGTGAAGAAAAGACATAAATATTTTCGCTGGACAGAGGAAGCAGAGAAGAGTTTCAATCTGTTGAAGACGAATATCATTGAGCAACCAATTTTGGTTTTGCCAGATTTCAGCAAGACATTCCAGGTCAAGTGTGACGCGAGTGGGTTTACAATTGGAGCGGTCTTCAACCAAGATGACAGACCGATCACATACTTCAGTGAAAAACTGAATGAAGCGAAGGTTAAGTACTCCACATATGACAAGGAATTCTATGCGGTCATACAAGCGCGAAAGAAATGGATACATTATTTGGTTCCCAAGGAGTTTGTTTTGTACAGTGATAATCATGCTTTACAATTCGTGACTCAACAGGAGAAAATGAACCAAAAACATGCTAAATGGGTGGAATTCATGCATAATTTTGCTTTTGTGATGAAGCATATTTCTGGAAGTGCTAACAAAGTTGTGGATGCTTTGAGCAGGAAATGTTTTCTTATGCAGGAATTCAGAGTCAAAACTTTGGGTTTTGATAACCTCAAAGAGATGTACAGGGATGATCCAGATTTTAAGGAAGCATATGAGGCGTCTGAGAATCCAATTCTTAGGGACATAAGCCAGTGGATTGAATATATGATCCAGGGTGGATTGTTATTCAGGGGCAATCAGTTATGTATTTCGAAATGCTCCATGAGGGAGAATCTGCTGAAAGAAAAGAACAGTGGAGGATTGGCATGACACTTCGGTCATGATAAAATGTTCTCAAAGTTGAATGGCTCATATTTTTGGCCAGGGATGAGGACAAATGTTAAGAAATTTGTGGACAGATGTAGAATTTGTCAGCACACAAAAGGGAAAAGGTAGAACACGGGGTTATACAAGCCATTACCCATACCTGAGAGGTTGTGGGATGCAGTGAGCATGGATTTTATATTGGGACTGTCAAAGACACAACGAGGCTGTGATTCGATCTTTGTGGTAGTCAACAGATTTTCCAAGATGGCACATTTCATACCATGCCAGAAAACCAATGACGCAACTCATATTGCGAACCTGTTTTTCAAGGAAGTCGTCAGACTTCACGGCTTGCCAAAGAGTATAGTTTATGATCGAGATACTAAGTTCGTGGGAAATTTCTGGAGGACTTTATGGAAGAAGTTGGGGACAATTTTTTCATTTAGCTCAGCGTATCATCCTCAGACGGATGGACAGACAGAAGTCGTGAATATAAGCTTAGGAGATTTGTTAAGGAGCCTAGTGACTGAACACCACAGTGAATGGGATCGCATTTTGCCACAAGAGGAATTTGCTTACAATGATTCATTCAACAGAAGCACAGGGTAGATTCCATTCCAGATTGTATATGGAATGCATCCTAGGGGAGTTTCTGAATTGAAAGATTCGGAACAAAATGAATTCAGGAGTGCTAGCGCAGAGAATTTTGCAGAAGAAATGAAGGAGCTTCACAGCTGAGTCAAGGAGTGATTGCATAATTCGATCCAAGAATATAAGCGCAGAACAGATCAACACAGGCGAGAAATTCAATTTGAAGTTGGTGATCTGATTCTTGCACATTTGAGGAAGGAAAGGTTCCCAAGGGGAATGTATAATAAATTGAAGATGAAAAAGATTGGATCATGCAAGTTCGTAAAGAAATTTGGGGCAAACACATATGAGATTGAATTACCCGATGGGATCGGAATTTCACCGATATTCAATATTGTGGATTTGTACCCTTACAGAGCTAAAGAAGTAAGAGCAGAGGATGAACAGACAAAAGTTCAATGGACTAAACAAATGCCTGTAGTTGAAAAGCCACAGATGGAAGGCATAATTGACAAAATAATTAGCAGGAAGACCAGGAGAAAAGAGTATTTTGAATACTTGGTCAAATGGAAAGGACATACAGTTGAAGATGCTAGCTGGGAAGATGAGGCGAAAATTTAGAAGCATGGACAGACTGTGCAAGAGCTCATGAACATGAGTTCATGAAAAAATTTCAAGCGAGGGAGTATGATGCAGGAGCATCGTGCAAAGCCAAATCACACGCCTAAGCCCAAGAAATAGCCGGACGCACAAGGGAAGAAAAATAGCACGTTTTCATAAGACTCATTTTGAATTTTGAAACAAAAGGCATCAATGTAATAGTTAGGAAGATGGCGTACTTTGCATTTATATCTTGGAGATTGTAAACAAACCTGGGGAAATTACTCCCATCTGTCATTTGTATTGAGGCATTTAAGTCTGTTAATGTGAGAGTAGGTAGATATGAATGTTAGATTAGACAGTTTAGAGAGTAGGAGGGAAAACAGATATAGACACCCTCACTCTTGTATCATTAGATTATTATCATTATCGTTAGCACAGGATAGAAGAGGAGAGCTGTAGCAGAGAGTTGAAAGGAGAAATCCATGTACAGGAGCTTTGAATTAATATATGAAGCTTTGATCAAATTCATGGTGTTATGATGTTTTCTGTTTATACATGGTGAATGGTATGCTTACAATTGTTTTATTCTCTCTGTTATGCATTTGTTTTAATACTGTGTTGAATGTATGATTTCATGTTGAACGTTTGAAGTCAGTGAGAGGGAGAGAATAAGTTTCAATTGTTTCTCTTCTTGAGTGAGAGAAGTTCCTGCAAGGAGTGCAGTGAAGCGTCCGCAAGGGGTGCGTTGATGAGGTTCTGAGTTTCATCTCAGAAAGCTCAGGAAGGATACCATTGTTCTCATTCCAGCAGAAGTGGAGGAGAAGCACAAAATCCATGCAAGGTGTGCGCAGGCTAGTAGATACCTTAGAAGTTATCAATTAAGTTTGGGGGAGTGAAGGACTACTGTTGTCGAGACAACACAGAGTCGAAGAGATCAAATACCCAGAAGTATTTGATAGATTGTCGCAAGGAGTGCGTGCAGGAGTTCTTTAGAGGCTTGAAATTTCTAGAGAAATCTCAGGAGGGATTACGTCTTTGAAGCGTTCAAAGAGAGATGGAGATTAAAAGCATCTCACAGAAGTCAAGTTCCAGTGGAAGAACTTTGGTTCATTTCATAGAGGTTGTCAGGGAGAAACGAGCGGTCGAAATTCTCCGTGGAGAATTTCAAATGCTTGTTTCATAAGACCTAAATCACGCAACTAAGCCCAAGAAATAGCTGGATGCACAGGGGAAGAAAAAGAGCACATTTTCATAAGACCCGTTTTGAATTTTGAAACAAAAGGCATTAATGTAATAGTTAGGAAGATGGCGTACTTCGCATTTATATCTTGGAGATTGTAAACAGACCTGGGAAAATTACTCCCATATGTCATTTGTATTGAGTCATTTAAGTCTGTTAATGTGAGAGTAGGTAGATATGAATGTTAGATTAGACAATTTAGAGATGATCAAAATCTGGACCAGGGGTCAAATTTTAGCTAAAAAATCAACGTTCTCGGAATTTCCTCAAAACGAACGAGAGCGTATCCCTCGTCGTCACGAACCCAACGCAACTCGTTTCATCTCAAACGGACGTCGGGAGAGAGAGATATTGCGATCTGTCCAAATCGTCAAACAGGTAAAAAAATGGGTGCTGACTGTGCAGTCCGTACGATCCGTAGGGATGCTGACGTAGCAGAGGTGACGTGGCAGTTTTTTGATTGGCTGGAAGTTGGTCGAATCAGTTTGTGACACGTGGCATATTATGGTCAAATGGAGTGGTGCCACGTGGCCCAGTCATGGGCTACCACGTGGCACCCCTTTATTGGTTTTGGTTTGTTAATCAAAAGTTTGTGTAGTCGACCGGATTCGAACCGGTGACCTCCCCCTTTGGAAACAATTTGGTAGAGTGTGGGCTACCATTAGCCCACACCATAGTCCTTGTTATACATACAAACTTTTATGTATTTCAATTTGAAAATTTTGTAAATGGCTAGGGGTTAGGGCCGGGGCTTAGCCCCGACCCGCGGTCATATCACGATACATGTGACCATACCTGTTATGAAATGGCGCGCGCGGGGGTTTATTTTAAACATAGCCCATGGTTATATTTCTAACTCATATGGCTCCGGTTAACACATTGCGCGCCCATTTTTCAAACGGTTAACACTACATGTGACCATTATAAAACGCGCGCGGGGTTTGTAGTTGTTTAACGGTTAGCCGCGGTTATGTTGGTTTCACATATGACCGGTGGTTACATGGAGTTTTGTGTGCGGGAGTTTTTGAAACGCGCCTAGCCACTTGTCACGCCCAGAGTTAACCAAATGGAACGGGTGCCTATTGTCGCGCTGGGTACTTGGCACTTGGCCATTGGCTCGTTGAACATTGGCCCTTTTCGCTTAAGAGCGCGGTCATATTATGACCCATATGACCAGGTGCTAGGCGGTTAGGGGCCGGCGCGCCCATAACCATCCTACAGTTTGCACTGTTGGCGCAGTTGCACCCGGTGCTGGGTTTTTACGCTATATATTGCGCGTGTGCTAGGTTCATTATACAAGGGTGCGTTTTGGCGAACCAGTTTCAACAAGCTTGAAGGAGGAAAATGGCAGGAGGCCTATCTTCCTCATCTTTTGGCCGATTGAGGTGTCGTAAAAGTCCAGCTAGGGGTTTTGGGACGTCCTGAATCCATTGGCACTGTTATCAAGGCCATTTGAAGACTTATTTTGCAGGATTTTAGCCATTGAAGTTTCAGCAAGCTCCAGGGAGCTTGAAGCCCTCATTGATTGAGGACATGTTTTGGTGAGCCTATGTTTGTTTTCTGTGATTGAATAATCATTTTTGGCTAATTGTTTTGCTCTGAACACATTGAGACAGGTTTCAGAGGCTTTTGAGGACTTTTACAAGTGTTGTTTCCAAAGAGAAGCTCAGTGAAGCTTATGGCCACATGTAGAAGAGGTCATGCCCAGATGAGCCATGATCCATTTTCAGAGTTCTATTAGTCATTTTTGGGGTTTTTATGTGTTCTGATCTCAATGGTACAGTTTTTTTTTCCATTGGAGTTGAGCAGTAGCTTGTAAAAGAACTTTTGACAAATTAATCCCAGAGATCCAAGTCCATTGATGGAGGCTCAAGGAGATGTAGCTCGGAGGGGGGTGAACTCCTTTATCATCTTGTTATTGTTGTGAGTTTGATGGTTTATTTGCTGCAAGTTATGTTGTTGTATATTTATTGAAAGTACATATATAACCATTTAAAAGAACATATCCTCACACATAAGCATTTATAAGAAGATACATGAACTTAACACATAAGTTTATCTTGCATATTTTAACACATGAAGCAAGGTCCTGTAAAGTTTATTTTAATGAAGTAGAGGGTGCTTGCAT
>ML780202.1:1004106-1017850 GCA_009831015.1 Picea engelmannii
AATGGAAGAAAGAATCCATGTACATATTGTGGTTTATATAACCATCATGTTTCAAAATGTTGGAAAATATTAACCGCTTTCAGGAAACTTTATAAGCAAAGACAACGTGAAAAGAGGATGCAAAAGATTTGCACTCATTGTCAAAAGCGGGGTCATCTCATTGACCAATGTTGGACGTTGCATCCAACCACTCATCCACAACATAAGAAGCAGTTGGATAAAGAGATTGGCAAGAATGGAAGAGGAGATTCCATCATCGATGTGTGTCAAGATGATTCACAAGAGGACGATGTTTAGCAAAAAAAGTCACCGTTGAGTTGGCTTGGTAAGAAATGGTTGGATTTCTTGAGCAAGTAAAGATTGCATTTTTCTGTTGTAAATGCACTTTTCAGCGTTATGTGTGCATTTATGGAAGCATGATAAGTTGCAACAGTTTATCACAACTTGCATGATGCAAGTTGCATGTGAATGCAATTCATTTTGAAGGCATTTTTGTTGTTACATAAATTCGCCAGGAGGATGTAAAAGATGGATATGATGTTCACTTGTTACAACCATTTATATTTTTCATGTTCAGCTCTTATGTACCCATATGTTTTGGGTTTATGTACTTATGTTTGTACTGGAAGGAGAGTTGAAGAGTCATGCACATGCATTTGTTTTTGTGTATGTGTAAGCAATGAACCTGGTGATGGTTCATCATGAATGATTCATGATTGTAACATGATTGTGTATCATGTATGTCAACTTGTCAGATTGGGAAGGTTGATATGTTTCAAATGAGTCTCAATTGGTGTCGATGATTGTCTGACGACTATGTGTGTCGATCATGTTTTTCGACTTATGTTTAGTCAATGGTGTTTGTTGACTTGTAAGTTGACTTTGAGTACACCATGATGCAAGAAAACGCCATGTGCTTTGATAAAGTACGAGAAGCGACAATTTGTTTGAAGAGAAAAAAGATTTTGTTGGAATCATTTTTCACTCTTGTATAATTTGTTTTCAAGATTGATGGTTTTCTTGGCTTGTGACAAGATGTCGCAGGAAGTTTTTTCAGCCATTGGAGAGATGATTGTGTTGACGTCGAAGAGTTCACAAGAGGGAGTTGATTCTCAATGGGAAGGTTGGCAGTATTCCAAGAACAGAGAGAGTAGTGGGTCAGCAACAGCCAGAGAGCAGTGGTTGAAGGACATAGAGCAGTGGTTGAAGGACATAGTCAGTTGCAGTGCCAGGCATGTCAAGGTATCCAGGTGATTGTCGAAAGGTCTTTTCAAGTAGAATAAGTTGATAGAGCTTGAAAGTAGATAGATAATCATAAGCTTTTGTGGGTCCAAAAGCCTTTCAGTGGGAAGATGTGATCAAAATCTAGACCAGGGGTCAAATTTTAGCTCAAAAATCAACATTCTCAGAATTGCCTCAAAATGAATGAGAGCATAGCCCTCATCGTCACGAACCTAACACAACTCGTTTTGTCTCAAATGGACGTCGGGAGAGAGAGATATTGCGATCTGTCCAAATCGTCAAACAGGTAAAAAAATGGACGCTGACTGTGCAGTCCGTACGGTCCATACGGATGCTGACGTGGCAAAGGTGATGTGGCAGTTTTTTTATTGGCTGGCAGTTGGTCGAATCAGTTTGTGACACATGGCATATTATGGTCAAATGGTGTGGTGCCACGTGGCACCCCTTTATTGGTTTTGGTTTGTTAATCAAAAGTTTGTGTAGCCGACCAGATTCAAACCGGTGACCTCCCCCTTTGGCAACAATTTGGTAGAGTGTGGGATACCACTAGCCCACACCGTATTCCTTGTTATACATATGAACTTTTATGTATTTCAATTTGAAAAGTTTGTAAATGGCTAGGGGTTTGGGCTGGTGCTTAGCCCCGACCCGCGGTCATATCACGATACATGTGACCATACCTGTTATGAAATGGCGTGCGCGGGGGGGTATTTTAAACATAGCCCATGGTTATATTGCTAACTCATATGGCTCCGGTTAACACATTGTGCGCCCATTTTTCAAACGGTTAACACTACATGTGACCATTATAAAACGCGCGTGGGGTTTGTAGTTGTTTAACGGTTAGCCGCGGTTATGTTGGTTTCACATATGACCGGTGGTTACATGGAGTTTTTTGTGCGGGAGTTTTTGAAACGCACCTAGCCACTTGTCACGCCCAGAGTTAACCAAATGGAATGGGTGCCTATTGTCACGCTAGGTACTTGGCGCTTGGCCATTGGCTCGTTGAACATTGGCCCTTTTCGCTTAAGAGTGCGGTCATATTATGACCCATATGCCCAGGTGCTAGGCGGTTAGGGGCCGGCGCGCCCATAACCGTCCTACAGTTTGCACCGTTGGCATAGTTGTGCCTGGTGCTGGGTTTTCACGCTATATATTGTGTGTGTGCCAGGTTCATTATACAAGGGTGCGTTTTGGCGAACCAGTTTCAGCAAGCTTGAAGGAGGAAAATGGCAGGAGGCCTATCTTCCTCATCTTTTGGCCGATTGAGGTGTCGTAAAAGCCCAACTAGGGGTTTTGGGATGTCCTGAATCCATTGGCACTGTTATCAAGGCCATTTGAAGACTTCTTTTGCAGGATTTAAGCCATTGAAGTTTCAGCAAGCTCCAGGGAGCTTGAAGCCCTCATTGATTGAGGACATGTTTTGGTGAGCCTATGTTTGTTTTCTGTGATTGAATAATCATTTTTGGCTAATTTTTATGCTCTGAACACATTGGGATAGGTTTTAGAGGCTTTTGAGGACTTTTACAGGTGTTTTTGCCAAAGAGAAGCTCAGTGAAGCTTATGGCCACATGTAGAAGAGGTCATGCCCGGATGAGCCATGATCCATTTTCAGAGTTCTATTAGTCATTTTTGGGGTTTTTATGTGTTCTGATCTCAATGGTACAGTTTGTTTTTCCATTGGAGTTGAGCATCATCTTGTAAAATAACTTTTGACAAATTAATCCCATAGAGCCAAGTCCATTGATGGAGGCTCAAGGAGATGTAGCCCAGAGGGGGGTGAACTCCTTTATCATCTTATTATTGTTGTGAGTTTGATGGTTTATTTGCTGCAAGTTATGTTGTTGTGTATTTATTGAAAGTACATATATAACCATTTAAAAGAACATATCCTCACACATAAGCATTTACAAGAAGATACATGAACTTAACACATAAGTTTACCTTGCATATTTTAACACATGAAGCAAGGTCCTGTAAAGTTTATTTTAATGAAGTAGAGGGTGCTTGCATAGCATAACAAGTCATCCTTCTATTTTCATATCAAGAGAGTAGGAGGGAAAATGGATATAGACACCCTCACTCTTGTATCATTAGATTATTATCATTATCATTAGCACAGGATAGAAGAGGAGAGATATAGCAGAGAGTTGAAAGGAGAAATCCATGTACAGGAGCTT
Source organism: Picea engelmannii (assembly GCA_009831015.1). NCBI lineage: Eukaryota > Viridiplantae > Streptophyta > Pinopsida > Pinales > Pinaceae > Picea > Picea engelmannii. Next base: position 1,007,529 of record ML780202.1, read on the forward strand.
TGAATTAATATATGAATCTTTGATTAGATTCATGGTGTTATGATGTTTTATGTTTATACATGGTGAATGGTATGCTTACAGTTGTTTTATTCTCTCTGTTATGCATTTGTTTTAATACTGTGTTGAATGTATGATTTCATGTTGAACGTTTGAAGTCTGTGTGAGAGAGAGAATGAGTTTCAATTGTTTCTCTTCCTGAGTGAGAGATGTTCCTGCAAGGAGTGCAGTGAAGCGTCTGCAAGGGGTGCGTTGACGAGGTTCTGAGTTACATCTCAGAAAGCTCAGGAGGGATACCATTGTTCTCATTCCAGCAGAAGTGGAGGAGAAGCACAGAAGCCATGCAAGGTGTGCACAGGCTAGCAGATACCTTAGAAGTTATCAATTAAGGTTGGGGGAGTGAAGGACTACTATTGTCGAGACAACATAGAGTCGAAGAGATCAAATACCCAGAAGTATTTGATAGATTGTCGCAAGGATTGCGTGCAGGAGTTCTTTAGAGGCTTGAAATTTCCAGAGAAAACTTAGGAGGGATTACGTCTTTGAAGCGTTCAAAGAGAGATGGAGATTAAATGCGTCTCGCAGAAGTTAAGTTTCCAGTGGAAGAACATTGGTTCATTTCACAGAGGCTGTTAGGGAGAAACGAGCGGTCGGAATTCTCCGCGGAGAACTCCCAAAGTTGCGAGGGTCGTAGGATTCAGTGAAACTGCGAGGAGGTTAAGCGTTGGATAAGTCCACCCTTCTGGAAGTAAGACTCAACGGGGACCATTGATCGTCATAGTGGGCCGTCAAATCATTTCGGAATTCGGGATTTCAAAGTGGTAGGGAACGGTAGTCGGAGGCTTGTTCAAGTCCCAAAAGCCGGGAAGAGGGACAGGTGGCAAGAGTCCACGTCAGAGATAGAAATCACTTGAGTGGACAGGTGGCTTGTCTTTGTCAAATAGGCGGAGTCAAACCTTGTTGACTGTTCGGGGTTTTGGAGGTCGAAGAGTTGGGAGCCTTGCATCCGAATTCGCGAAGTCACGAAGTCCGAAACCCCGATGAAGTGAAAAGCTCATTGGGAAGCCAACATTTGGTGAACATATCGGAATTCGACATTTCGGGTTTCGGGGGTTGTAGAGACAGGAACTCTCGACAACAGGGATCGTGAAATTGCGAAACCCGAAATCCCGGTTAGGCGAAGGGCACGATCTTATTGTGGTCAGGAGATCAGGGTGATGCCTTGTGTTTAATCACACGGGCATACCTATAAGGACCTGTGGATACACCGTCAAGTGTGCGTGGGATTCCCTGTGGAAGAACCGAAGAGTCAATCAGACTCAGGAGGGCATATTAAGAACGATCTTGAGTGGACCTCGGCCTGAGGGTTCGGGGGTCTGCACCAGTTGGTGCCTACAAGATTTTACAATGATAATTTTTTTTGTGGTTTTCTCCCACAAAGATTTCCAAATTAAACTCTGTGCATTGTGATTTGAGTTTAGATGCATTTATTGTCTTAAAGTTAATGAATGCTCCTTTAAAGTAAAAATTATCTTATACTTGTTCAATCTCCCCCTTCCTTCTCAATATAAGCATAAGTTCAACATAGAGGACGATTACCATAGTTATAGTTGAGACGAAGGAAAAGAGCCACAACAATGAATGTGAAAAATAAGGTTAGAGTTAAGGTAAATGAAAAGGTTACAAAAAAGATGAAGTTAGATGACTTGAATGTTAATGAGTAAAGTATGTAGAGATTAACAAAGTTGTGTATGTGCAAAGACATCATGCTAAAGTAAAGCACTTAAACGTGAAAAATGTCACTATGTTTTGAATTCCTTTAATAATGAGAATGAACATATACATTTATATGAATGGTGTGAATTTCTTTAAGAATGAAAAAAACATATAAAAGTATATACATGTATCTCTATTTGGTATTTTTTCTAATATTATATTTTCATTTATAAAATAATATAAATGAAAAAATTCTAAGTAATTATCTCATTTTCATACATTGTAATTCCATCATGAGTTTCGTATATTGTATTTTTAATCATATGATAACATAGATAAATGAACTTCTTATATTGTATTTTTATGAGATAAGTGAGTTTCTAACTTCATATAAAATTCTAAGTAATTATCTCATTTTCATATATTGTAATTCCATCATGAGTTTCGTACATTATATTTTTAGTCCTATGATAACATAGATAAATGAACTTCTTATATCATAGATAAATGAACTTCTTATATTGTATTTTTATGAGATAAGTGAGTTTCTAACTTCATATATTGTATTTTTATGAGATAAGTAAGTTTCTAAATCAAATTGTTAAAGTTTAGTTTTAAACCTATTGTGCATCCCCATTTTCTTAATGCATATTTGGGGTTTAGCAACAAATTAAAACAAATTAGCTTTTATGTATATTAATCAAATTTTGATATTTACAATAAAATATTGAAAAGCAAAAAATAACCCTATGGGTATGAAATATTTATAATAAAATGGTTAGAAGTCAGATATAGACCTCTAGGTTATAAACTAATTCTTAGGTGGCTAGGCCCAACTATGGCATTCCAAGGTGCATTGATGGATTGCATAATTTGTCTATACATAAAAGATAATGATTTGGAACACGCTGATGGTGAAAGGGTCACAATGAAAGGAATATTAGATGGTGAATATATTCTACTAAAATGACATTACATTAAATTAAATATTGGCATCTATGAAGCTTCATGAGGAAGAAAAAACGATCCCCCAATATGGTTGCCAACTCATGGAAAATGCATACACACGTGCATTGGTGTTGTACACATACAACTAATTCCATAAGTCAAATTAGTGAGTGGTTGATATGAACCCCATTGGTTTCATTTTTACTGCTTTCTATGTGTGAAAGGGTCATCTCAGATAGTCAAATTGGCACATTTCTATAGGCAACCAAAGTTGAAATGAGTGTGAATCCAGAGGAGACCAAACCCACTTTTGCCAGAGGGATGCCACGTAAGCACATGGGACTAAGAAGATAAGAATGGGATGATAGTGCATGAGTATGATTCATCCCTAAGGGTGGTTGGTGTATAAAAGATTAGGAGGGTTGGGTACTTCATAGAAACATAGGTCAATGTATTAAATATTAGATCCCCACTGTCTCGCACAAAAGCCTACAAAATCTTGTACACGTGGAAGGAGAAGCGGACAGAGAATCCCCCGACCGCACGCATCTGATGACGACAACTCGTCGGGCGGGAAGGGCCCGCCGCCACCGACTCTACGGATACCTCCGTCACCTTTTTCCTCTTCCGTCTATTTCTCTCTCCACACTCCGACTTTCTCTCTATCCCCACCACCCTCACATTCCCTTCTTATTCTTCTTCGCCTCCAATTATCGCCCTCGCACTCACTCTTCATCTGCTGCTGCTGCTCAACGGTCACGGGTTCCACCCCAGCCGCCTCCATCATTTCTTTTGTTTTTTTGCGCTGCAAATTTGGTGTTGTGGGCGGTGTTTATATGCGATTGTAAGGCTGGTAGTGGTTGGTCATAATTTGCAGTAGTGAGGCTGTGGAGAAGTAGGCGATTTTAGAGTACTTGGTTTACAGAACAATGATGCTCAGCCCTGTTCAAGTCTGCATGGATTCCACTGATTGGCCACAGGTATATATATTTACATGTAAAAATGATTGCCTATCTGGTTTCTGCTTGTAGTTTTATTCATGATTTTTTGCGTGGGCTTATTTTAAATTATGTGCAGTGTTCTTGTGGGGTTTTGTCAAATATGTATCATACCTATTGTGGATTTTAGAATACTTTGAATCTGGAAAATTTGAGATTTATATGTACCATAGCTGATCATGATTGTAACTTATTCTACTTGACTTTAAGTGCATATACTGAGATTTGAGAATAGGTCTTAGCAGAAAAGTTGAAGAGTGCTGAGTAATTTTGTTGAGATCATATTCTGATTTTGGAGATATTAGTTTGACAACAAAAGTTGGCCTGTGATTGTGTAATATTTTGGTGAACGTATGATTTATTTGATCTTTACATTATTTGGGTTTCTGATCTTAGGTTATAGGGAAGTGTTGTTATGTTGGCAAGTGGTTTTGCAGCTTAATTTGAGAAGATATGCTAGGGTTTTATTGAGTTCTGTGAAGGGTAACTGGTTTTTTGGTTTCCAATTAGATTCCTTTAAACACTGAATTGATTTCGGTTCTGTGATATGCTTTTCCTGTGGGTTCTAGCTCATAGATATTTGATGTTAGTGGTGTTGTTGAATTTGGGTTCATTTGATAATCCTTTTGGGGGTTGATTTTGTTCTCCAGGGCATGATGCAGGAGAGAGGGTTTAGGCCAAGTGGCGAAGACCTGCTTTCATGTTCACGTCCATTGCTTGAGAGAAGGCTGAAACCTCAGCCTGAACAAGCCCTGAAATGCCCAAGATGTGATTCCACCAACACCAAGTTCTGCTACTACAACAACTACAGTCTATCACAACCTCGTCATTTCTGCAAGACCTGCAGAAGGTACTGGACCAAAGGAGGGACTCTGAGGACTGTACCTGTTGGTGGGGGTTGCAGAAAGAACAAGAGGGCCAAGAGAACTGTAGCTGCAGAACAGCCCATGTTTAGCACACAAAGTGAACCATCCACCTCAGCTACACCCTCTGCAAGTGCCCTGCCAATTGCCTTGGACCATCAAACTGACCTTAATCCTGCTACTAATTCAAGCTCTTATTTCAATCTTCCTGCAAATAGTACTACCGGCCCAACTGAAGCTAATCTAGCATTTGCCAGAATCCAACAAGCTGCAAGGCATGGGGGTCGGTCTGTTCTACCCAACTGCAACAACTCTGATTTTTTGGGCCTCTCCTGTGGCAGCACTACCCAATCCTCCTTTGGACCCCAGAATAGTCTAAATAGCCTTAACCCCATATCATCACTGACCAATCTTTCAGCACTGAGTGCTCTGAATTCATTGAAGTTTAGTTTTGCAGGTCTAGAGGATTTTCCTGTGAACTCAAATAGAAGTGATCAAGGATCCCTAGCAGTTCCCTCAGAATGGCAGATTCCATCAGAATCGACACTCTTCGAGCAGGCCGGAGACTCAACCAATTACTGGTCTGGAGGAGCATGGGGTGATCTCACAAGTTATGGCTCATCTATAAGCCCTCAAATCTAAAAACCATGTCCCAGTTGGGTACTTGACAAGAAAAAGAATGTTCTCAAGTCGCAAGTTTATATGGGATAGACTTTTATGTTTTGGCCCTTGATGACAGTTCCCAGCATGGTGTAGGCATGGTTGTCAAATTTATTGAAGACAAACATGACATCTCTGCTATTTTTTTCGCTGCTGAGTAGACTGCAGTTGGCACTGTACTTGAAACATAAATACAGTAGATGATGGATGATGATAAGGAGGAATCACTTCAATGGAACACAATATTTGAAGCTTCTTTTTGTCCAGCTTCAAGCTTGAGCTCCTTGGTGAGTCCTCTAAACAACATTTGAACTCTGGAAGGAGTTACTTCTAATTTTATGTTCTGCGTGGGCTTACTGATTCTGCAAGTCTGTGAAGCAGATACAGCTTGTAGTCAGGTTTCCCATGAATGTTTTTGTCATTTGGTTAGTTTCGTCTAAGACAACACTATGTGTAAATAGATGGTGTTCTCTTTTCAGACAGTTTGGGATTTCATGCAAACCTTTTGCCCAAGTTTTGGGGGCATTAGGGTCTTTTGGAGCTACGTTCCAAAAGGAATATGAATATGTGCATTCCTCTCCTGAAGGAGGAGAGTTGAGAATAGTTTGCAGAAGCGTTAGTATAGTAAATGAGTGTTAGCATAGAATAAAGACCTCTGTTCTTTACAGCAGGGACTGAGGGACTGATTATTATATAGAATCAGCAAAAAAGTTTATGCTTCATACTTTGCTATGAATGCAAGAAATAGTTTTTAGTATGCATTAGTGTGTTTAGATAAAATAAATGTTAGGCTGTGTTTCTTAAAATATCTATATCTGTATCTGTTGAAAATGAAAAAATATATATAAATAAAAGAAAAAAGAAAAAAGCTGTTACCATCCTTATTTTGTAGTCCGTGGAATGGTGAAATCGTATTTTTTAATGTCCATTAAATTACATTGAGAAATAACACATATAGAGAATGGAATAAAATTTATTATGCAGTTAATGCATAAAGGGATTTCTTTATTTATTCCCGCCTTTGGTACTTGGTCCATGTTCATTCCCTTAATTAAGATTTCATGTATTGCAAATGGATAGCATTACGTTTGAAATTTGAGCGCTATATAGTTGTTAGAAGGCAATTTTACAAGTGTAAAATGAGTTGCAGTGAATTAATATTAATGTCTATGAGTGTTAACATTTTTATAATATAAAAAGGAAAAACCACTGCTTAAAAGATTTAAAATGATAGGATTATGTATATTAAGATATTTAAGATTTGGGTAGAGAAAAAGTTTCAAAAAGATATGCAAAAAGAAAAAAATATAAATTTTATTTTGAACACAGATTTTTGAAAAAAAAAATTGGAAAGTAATTTTTTTTAAATGTTCAAAATTTTTTTGTTAGTGTAATTTTTTTAAAATGTTTGATGTTGAGAAGAAGTAAAGAATATACCCAAATTAATTTGTACTGAATAGACCTTGAGTTTTTTTATTTATAAAAGGTGTAAAGTGCCTCTTTAGAAGGTATCAGGGTTCATGTCTTACTTTCTATCTGCTTGAATAATGAGATTATCTTACTTTCTATCTGGTTGAATAATGAGATAATAAGATAAGAGGTTTGTTGGAGTCACATGGTCTTCACCCTGTAAATTTTTGGCATATATTTCATAATAAATGGAATAAGAAAAAACAAAATGTTAAAAGTAATAGAGTTCATGTGTTACTTTCTATCTGATTGAATAATAAGATAAAAAGTTTAATGAAGTTATACAGTTTTCACCTTGTGAACTTGTCACACAGATCTTATAATAAATGGAATAAGAAAAAATTAAATGTTTTTATATAAAGTGTATTTATTCATAAAAAATAAAGTATGAGGTTTTCATCATGTAAACTTATAATAAATGGAATAAGAATTTTTATTTTATTTTATATAGAACTTATTTATTTATAATTTTTTTTTTTTTAAGTATGAGGTTTTCACCCTGTGAATAACACAGATCTTATAATAAATGGAATACTAAAAAAATTAAATGTTTTTATATAAAACTTACTTATTCAATAAAAAAATAAAAATTAAATGTTTTTATATAAAACTTACTTATTCATAAATATAAAGTATGCTATGATTAGTTTCTATCTTGATTTGATAAATTTTCTCCAAAAATAAATATATTGTATCTATTATTTTGAACAAAAATCTTATGTTCATAAGATTGAATATACATGTTAAAATCCCTTAAAAACTATTCAAAGCTTTTAAATGTCGGTTCTGCATTCCACTATAATATTATATCTGTTATATAAACTTTTTTTCAAAACATAAAAAATATAAGTCTTTAAGGAAATTTGTTGGAAATTTGTTAATATGTAGATTAAAAGAGTGAAAAAGTATATTAACCCTGCATATTAAAAATGTTGATAACTTTACCTCGTTGAGTAGATTGAAAACTCAAAATTCAAAAACAAAAAAGAGAAGAAACTTTCATATTAAATTATTCTTGTTCTTCACATTTCCATTCTTCTGACATGTTGTAAAAATCTCTCAAATTAGATAACTAAATAACATGTTGTAAAAGTCTCTCAAATTAGATAACTAAATATTTTTCAGAGTCTAAATCTCCATCATGCTTGGCCTGAAGCTCAAAGGACCAAATTTAGCATTTTTATTCAGACATCCTTATGTTATTCTCATTCGTCACAATCTCATTCTTTCCAGAAGTCATTAAAATGAAATAACATACATTCTAAAATCCTTATGAAATGAAATAGTAGACGCAAGTCTCTGAAATCAAATAACTAAATATTTCAAGACATTCTGATGCCTACGCTAAAGCTCAAAAAACCAAATTTAGCATATGTATTAAGAAATATGTTGGGCTGTTGAAAGAGTATCGACACTCACCGAGAGTGATACAGTAGACTGTGGCTCATGTAAAGGTCAACGTATTTCAGTAGGGTTTATGAAAGGTACACAATGGTTTAAGATTGGCGAAGTCACGTGAAGGTCAACATATTTTATGAAAGGCACACAGTGGTTTGAGGTGGGAATGAAAGGCGATATCATGGATGATTGCACAGACAGGACCATGTATGGAATATCTTATTTTTAATTTGGATATCTGAAAGCCGCATTTTTGAATGGGGTATATCTTGTGCAAGATCCTCCACTTCTTCAACAGAATGTGACAACTGAAATTATTTTTATTCTTAAAGCACTGGGTTGTCTCACAGAAACTTTGTGGCAAACATTGAATATGATAAAAGCACCGGGTTGTCTCAGAAACTTTGTGGATGTGATATGAAATGGTATATTTTATGTGTTTGTATTTTAGTGGGATTAGATATGATACGATTCTCTAACCAAGGAAATGCACCTTAAGAGCTTTGCAATGAACAGGAGTTATGAGTTGGGGAACTAGATATACTTGAGTTGGGTTCTATTGGGAGTTTTTATGGCCATCCTAACTAATCTTCATAATTTCACCGCTCAAAAGCAACATGGTAAAACAATGACACAAGTGGTATGGCATCTTGGTAGTTTAGAAAACTTGTTTCTAATATGGGAGTAATGTAGTTTTCCAATTTAGGGTAACTGGGAGTGGATCTTGTGTATTGGATACTATATTTATTTTTGGATCTAGAGAAATTGGTAACTGACCTAGATTACTTCTGTCTAGGTTCAAATTTCTCTTTCTACCACTTAGTGACGGGCCAAGGACACACCTACAAAGTGGGTCTCACTCCTAGGAGGCATCTAACCTTCTAGCCTTATCACAACCTGCCAAAGTATCATAAGGAATTAGACACGATATTATCTTAAAAGGAGTTAGAGATTGATAAGTCTATTTTAGAGGAGTCATGTGAAAGACAATTGTTTAAGTATGGTCATGTAGTTTTGGTCACTATATAGGAAGTGTAGATCCATGTGAAATAATCAAAAGAGAATACTCATTATAGTGGTCAACTTTGGCATGGATCAAATTGACAATGCACTAATATTTTAGTTGTGTAGTTCTTGTATTTGATCTAATGGCATGCTTCCAATGTTTTAGCAAGTGGTGGCATGCAAAAACCCATCAATGGTGATTTACCATATTGTTCTCTCTATCTTTTCATCTTCCTAGGCTTTGTTTAGGATATGAATAGATAGGAAACAAATCATTTAGTATTCCCTTGGTAGTTTATTTATACACCTCAAGATTTTTAATGGTTAGATCCTTGAAGGTTGTTAACTAGTAATTAATGGATTGATAGTTGTGTCATAATTTTCTTTGTATCTCATTATACAAGTTCATCTCATTAATAAAAATTCAGAGTTGAGTCATTGTAAACATCATTGTTCCCATGTGAATATCACATGCATGAAATAGTGAAGTTATTTATTATTAAGAATCAAATGCATTGTGATCTATGGATTTCTTCTATCGGTTTGTCTAACTAACTCTATACATTTGGATTGTGTTTAAATGCTTATGAATTGAGGTCCAAATTGATAACCATGAAGTCTCCTTTGGTTGTCAGATGAACATAATTATGCAGTGATTTCAAAGTTCTTCCTTGAAAAAGCCTAGCCAAAGAGCCCATCATGATAGCTTGATGGAAATTCAAGGATAATTTTAAGGATGTAAATTTATATTAAAATGTAGAAACATGGGCTAATCTTACTAGTCCTTAATATGCAAAATGTAAAATGTTTGGCAATAGTTTTGTAAAAATATTCAAATTTCTAAGTATTTTATATAGTTTCTATAAAATTTTGGTGATTTTTAAGGTAAAATAATTTTATTCTATGGAATTTGTGCAAATAGTTTTTAGAAAAATGGAAATTGGCCAATCGTTTTTAGAAAAAATAAATTGGTGAATCTTTTTTTGGGAAAAAACATGGAAAATTATCCCATTGGTGAAATTTAACCCCTAAAATCATCTATGGATTGAATATGTTCCTTTACTTATCTTTGAAGAATTTTAAATGATTTATATACATGACATCCATGCTTATTGTGTGAATGAATAGCAAGAATCTCATGATCAAAACTCTAGTTCTCTAGTTCATGACAATCAGTGTGCACTCATATGCATTGAGTATGTAAGTGCCCTCCAAATCAAATCCCTTGATAGAGATAAACTAACAAAGGAATAAATATACTAGAGTA
>ML780202.1:1017950-1050059 GCA_009831015.1 Picea engelmannii
TTATGGGAGAACTTAAGAAAATTACAAGTGTATCATCATTCTCATTTTGTCACCAACCCACGAATGGTGCAATATGGACACGACAAAGAATTAAAAGTATATTTTTTGTAACACAGAACTTGATGAGGAAGGTTATGAACCCACCATGGATTGAAAAATTTCTAAGTAAAGAAAAGGTAAAATCAAAACATTTGAGCTTATGTATAGGTCAACAGGTCCTTATTTTATCCTTATACTCCTCGATTTATTTCATCATGTTCATTAAGTTTTTCTTGGATGCCTATGTGAAAGTTTCTCTGACTGAAGTGATCACCAGGAGATCATCTATAATATTATCCACTACAACTTTCTCCATTTTAACCAAGAGTGGGGCCACTCCAGCAAGAAGTAACCCTTTTATTTTCTGTTGTATGATTTTTCTTGACTCTTTGTTAAATCTAAAAGAGTTTAGGTTGGCTACCTTTCGATCTTTTGACAGTGTGTATGCCCCCAACCAACACTCTCCCAATGGGAAATTTCCTTCGGTCCGAGGAATATCTGAGGATGATCTTGGGATATTAGTGTCCATAGGGTATAATCTTTTTTCCTCTTATTTTTTTATGTTCATCTCTGTTATCCCCTACCCTAGGGATAACTAAGGAGATGGCATGTCAAGGCCCACAAGTCATATACATGGAGTACCGAGAGTCGTATGACTTGAGCATGGCCCCGAAGGGACCCTCTTTTCTTCAGTGCAACCCATTTATCAACCCATTTATTTACCAACCTGGTCCTAAAGTAGTAGTAAGTCCTTCTCCATGAGGTAATGAGTCCAGGTATCATGGTATGTGTCACTTTGATGTTTGAAGAACTTAAATATGTTGCATTGAATTATCCTTCATTTCATAATGTTAGCTTGAAAATTATGCTCTTTTACTTGTTCATACTTGGAATAGTGACATGGTTCCCTAGTAAGTTGATCTCCCTTTAGGATGGGTTGCCACTAGGTGTGTTTTTGAAAGGTCATCGTTTGTTCCCTCCATACTTACCACTTTTCATACTTATTCTTCTCATCTCCCCCTGCCTTTTTTTGGGCATTGGGATTGGCCATGCTAGGAAGGATTGTACCTTTCCTTGTGGGAAGAAGGGGATAAAGGCCCAAAGGGTAAAAGTAGCTAGCAAGAGTTAAAATCAAAATTGGAACATTTGAGATGATTTTCCCAGGGATTCCCGAGAAAGAAGTAAAAACATTCTTAGTAAGAAAATGGAACCCATAAGATAAATAAACACTCAAGGTAGATAGGAGGTCTAATAACAAGCCGACCTATTATGAACATGGGCATGTAGCAATATAACACTACCACCTATTTGGTCACCAAACCAGGGTAGTGGCTCTTAGTGGCATAGCTAAGAGAAAGGGGGTCTCGTCATGAGCCAACCTTATCTTCTCCATGACATGTTTGTGGATAACGTTATCACCTCTACTCATCAAGCCAAGACAGTTTCCCTCAACTATTCCCTTGAAGTACAAAATAAAAAGATCAAAAGAAATGAAGCTAAGAGTAAAAGGAAATGAATGGGCTAGGAAATAATAAAATATATGACAAGGTGAAGCTCACCCTCTACAAAGACACCCACATGTAAGACTTACATTTCCCTGTTATCACTGCACCCCATTCCCAAACACTTACCCCATGCCACCTCATACACTTACATGACCTGGATTGGCTCCCACCTGGTAAACACCTCAAACTTAAGAAAGGTTAGCCCAATAGGACGCCCTGAGACCTTCTCCAAACCTAAATTGTCAAATTACACAACGTCTTTGAGAATTTGTCTGGGTTAAGGGGGGTTTGATGCACATGTTTGGGTAATTTAATTATTGGATGTGATTTACATGTTATGATCCATGTGACTCATGAACCCCTAGAGGAATACTTGTTGTTTCTACATGACCTTTCTTGATGGACAAGTACACGTGAGCGAATGATTAGCTCGGATCTTCATGGGTGCTTAAATCCCACAAATGGATGTTGTAACCCCGTCTAGGGGCTAGAAGACATCATAGATTTTCACCAAGAAGAAAGAAGGACGTTTCCTTTGGACGCACCCTGCCATACCTAGACCCATGGGGATCTTTCTCTTCCACGTGGACATTGGCCCTAGAAGGCCCATGGCGTCACCATCATGACCTTGGATGTCATCCATATCTAGGGTTTCCATTTTGGAGGAATTTATGAGCCTAGTGGCACATGTGTGCTTAATCTAGGGCCTTTGGAGGCCAAGTGCCCTACCTTTCAAGCCCAACATTCCACCTTAGGGACTCAATGTCACCCTAGAAGGGCATGAAGTCACCCTTGGAGATGTTTTTAGATGTTAATTAATTTTATTTATGTCAAAATTATATTTTAATGTAAATTTGCCAGGAAAGCCTTATTTTTGACCTAAAATTAATTAAAGGTCAATGTTTTGTATAAATAGAGAGAAAGTACTCTCATTTTATCATCATAACTCCCCACACAAGAGGAAGAGGACTGAAAATTGCACCCTATTTGGGAGTTCTTGGCTGAAATGGTGAGGAACACTTGTCTTGGAGGCTAAATTTTGCAACTTGGATAATTTTTGGTGAAGTTACTTGGCAATCTAGGGTTTTATTGCTTGATTATTCTTGGTGAAGTAAGTAAATCTGCAATTGCCATTTCATTTTGAATGGTTATGGTATATTTTATTATTCATGTTAAATATTATGAAATTGCTTTCTTGAAAAACCCTAGGAGTAAAGGACTTGAGGTGATACTTCTTTGATCTTCATTTTCTAGACTTTACTAAAGTGATTTGACCTAAACAAACTTATAAAGCCCTAAAGTGCTATCACTTTAGAAGTCATTTCCTAGCTGTTTTTTCTCTTAAAAGTTTTCAATAGTCTAAGGAGAAGGAAGGCGCTAGGGCCTAGAAGTGCCTACCCTCTAGTAGCTCACCTCCCTAGAATTTTAGATCCTAGAAGACTTAAGGTTCTACTCTTCTAAGATCCATTCTTTACTTAGACAAGTATAATCATTGTTCTTACTACTTCCAAGTGAAATACGCCACTTGTTGACTCCATTACCCCCACAAAGGAACTAGTCTTCACATCTTCCCTCTTTGATAAATCATCAACCTTAAAAATCAACTTCTACTTGCTACCCTACTAACTAAAACTAACCCTAACTTAGCCTAGATTACTTGTATATTTGTTGTTGTTATAAAAGATTGGTACAACCATCTAACTGCAGAAATTTTTCTGCAAAACTAACCTTTTATGCTAGTTAGACACTTCATAAATTGCATGTGACAATTGATTATCATTTTTCCTATTAAAAGATAACTTTTAATTGTGTTTTCAAGCAATTATGAGGCATATTTCTTGCAATTGTTATAAAATACTTATTTTTTTTGTAAACTTTCATATTTCTGCAATTTTATATCATCCAACTTATATTTCAAAGGTTCATTGTCTTATTGAAGCACTGACATCATTTTGTACTTGAAAATTACCACATTTTTGTCTTGTTCTGGGTAGGTACACTTCATCCATTACTTTTGCTTCATCTCTTAAAGACATAAAAACCTTTTAACTTGAGTGACCAGTGAGAGGGGGGTAGTCTTGCATCCTTGTCTTAGTTTCATCACCCCTTTAGGTCACTAGGGATGTCCCCCTTGGGGTAATCTCAACATACTCCTAAACAAAAAGGGCTTTCCTATTAAGGTGGTAGTGATAGGTCACCCCCTTATTACGCCAATCTTGCCTCACTTTCCTTGGGATTTGGGCAAATACAAATTGTGCGATAACAATCTCTTCTCTTTTGTGCTTCTTGTTCAACCTCCATGTTGGGAGATACCTCTCCTTATGAAAATTACCTCATCATATGTTTCCACTCTTTGGTGGATATATTCCTCTTCCCAATATTGTGATTCATACCTCCACCTATATTCACAATTTTGGCAATGTGCATTGACGATTTTCAGGGTGTCATGCTTGTGAAACCTTTCTTTATCGAAGTGAAAAGAGGCTAAGGTTTCCACTTATTCTTGGGACTCTTTAATATTCTTTAAAGAATAGGAACCAACCCAGAGTGCCAGAGGTGGACAGATCATTTTCTTTTCCCTGTTCAAAGTTTCACCTACCCCATGTATCATGGTATAGTATATTATCTCATGTAAACATTGGTGGCCACACAAACTATGATATTTGTGCCATATTTGAGTATGTTGATGATTACAGCTGCGTGAGACATCCTCCAGGACACAAACCTAAGAGAGAGCCCCTGAGATGGGTGTGTGGTTCCTATCTGAGACAGAGTTGGAATGTAGTGATGGCCTTCTCCTTACAGAGATTTGATAAGAACTCCAGATGATTCACCTGTGTAACACAATGAGAAAGGAGATTTTCTGAGTTGTACGTGCATGTGGCTGAGTACAAGGTGAACGTGTGAATTCCCATGATATGGGAAAATAGTTATGAGATAGAGATGAAAACGTTGTATTAGCCTCCTCTGAGGATAGAGTTGAGATGATGAACTCCAAATGAATCTCATGTGTAATGCAGTGGGAAAGAAGATATGTTGAGTTGGACATGCATGTGGATGAGCACAAGTGCACATGATCCTAGTGGTTGAGCACTAGTGAGCATGGTTCTCCCGTCAGACATAGTGAGATAGAGATATGGACATCCCTATGAATGTGCCCCTAGTGGTTGAGCACTAGTGGGTGTATGAGATCCATTGCTATATTTTTCAAGATTTATACTTACCTGTAACCCTAATTGTAATGTAAAGGGTATACGTCAGCCCCACCTTAATGTAATAGATAATTAATGTAAAAGATAATTAATCTGATTATTATTAATTATATTGTGAGTTATAGAGGTCGGCCATGTTGTGCCAATAGACACTTTTGTTGACAAGTCCAGTCTAATATAAGTAAAGGTAAATTCCCCATTGAGGAATCATATCTCAAGTGTGAGTTTGGAAATTTTAGCAAGTACATCTTCTTGGGAAAAGTGTGCATCTCTCTTGGGTGCTAGTATTCTAGGGTTTGTGAGCACCCTTTTGTGTGCTAGGTTTTCTTGGTGGTGGAGGTATTTCTCTTGAAGAATATATAAATGGATTGGTTGGGTTTTCTTCCCTTGTTGAGAAGGGTTTCCCAGGATACTTCTTGTGTACTCGTGCATGGTGTTTCTTCTTGTGATCTTGGTTGCTACAACAAATTGTATATGGTTTAAGTAAAATGCTAAAATGGAATGAACTTCATGCTTAATCCTAGCTTATAGAAAAATCAACAGAGTAGGTACTTGTATACAACTCTACCTATAATGACCTAGGATTTATCTGACATTCATGGCACAGGTGCGCATAACAATAGTTGAAATACGGGAATCATAAAATTGTCACAAATCTGCTAATACTAAGAATGATATTTATGTTCCCAAATAATCTTGCAATAAACATGGATGGGATGGTCATTTTTCTACCATGCCCAACTCATCTCTAGGTATGCATGAACCAAGCACATCATATCCAATATATATGAGTCCATGTGAAAACTGAGATATTTCCCAGGGGCCATATGCTTTGAAACTAAAATTTCTTCTGTCAACGTTGAAGAAACAATATCATCCCGGTTGAATGAGGATCTAGAAGTGGTGATGTAATGAATGAGAGGTGCTCATGATACTTTAAATTTTTGTGCATCTGGATCTCTATAAGTTCTACATATCGTGGTTGTCATGTACTAGTGTGGAATCTTGAAAAACTTGTAGGGTAGTCTTCTGAATTCCTAATACAAAAAATTTTATTTATCACCCACCAAATTTTCATGAGGTCCCTAGGTTTGTGAGGGAGTCCCTTTACTAATTCATCGTCAAATGTCAACTCTCCCTTGGCTAATTGATAGAAAGTAGTGATTACCAAAGGATGGAAAGAAGCAACTAGTTTTCCCTATGCATTGATTACCAGTCTATCATATATGTGAGTGTGCTTAACAATCCAAGAGATGGCTTCTACACAAGGAAAAACTTCTACATGAGTTTCTATCTCATGCAACATGGATATTTTGATATCCCTATATATCTTGAGGTCAATTTCATTCTCCAACTGTTAGGGGGAATTATGGTTTTTGAACATTTGATGGACCTCTCCCCATTTGAAAGATGTGTCTTTTTCAATGATGCATTGTGTATCATTATATACTAGTCATGGGGTGTAGATATCAACATTTTCTTCTTCTCTACTAGATGAGACCTCAATAATAAGTGTTTATCAGGTTTCTATACCCTCCTTTTGTATGTAGGCATGATTGAACCTGGAAAAAAAACACATTTTCTTGTAGAAAAATAATTCTACCATCAGTTCATACAAACTAAGGTGAAAAGCATAGAAAATTCTTGCAAACCCCTTTTTTCATAAAATCCATAAATCCATAGACCCATGAGATGAAAATAATTATGGTTGAATCTCTAGGAATAAAATCATTCATTGCTTTGACACTAAAGAATTTATATTCATTCAAAGGTAAGGGCTTGAAACCCATGTGGTTATAGCTGAAAGGGGGTGTTTGGTTCATAATATCTACCTATGAGTGGAATCGAGAGCCAATAATACAATCCATGTGTCACTGAGAGTGAGGATACCGAACTAAGAGATAATTTACCTAGAAATAACTTATAGTCCTTTGAGGTAGACATCGTAGACTAGTTATTATCCATGACAACCATTGCACATAGTGACCAATTCGTCCATGGGGACAGTAATCGTGATTTACAACATTTTGGCTAAATGTAAAATAACAAGTTGAGTCCATCATCCAACAACAAAAAATACTCGTGAAATCATTCGAGGGAAAGAAAACCATGGGGGGGAATCCCTAGTGATACTTTGGATCCTTAAAACTATGGAGAATGGATTGGCACAGAGAAGAAAGAGGTGTGGGATGTTTCCCCCCTTTTTTATTTTAAAACATAACTTAGGTGATCTTAATAGTGAAAATGAGCATTACAAGATGCTTTTGTGTTGGACAATACTTCTAATGGTGGTCACTCTTGAGTGATTAGTTTCCATGCTATATATGACAATATCCACATAATTGAAAAGGACGGGAGTTATGGGGAGTGTACCTTGATCTCATGAGCTACAATTGAATGACATTTTCCAAGTGATTGATGACTTGGGAGATGTTGTGGTCCTGTCGATCCCAACATATCCCAACGTATGAATGTTGAAGCTTTGATGTGTCAATGGAATACAAGAATATTTCAATGACGTATCAGCTAAAAAATAGGATATCGTGTTGGCGGATTAGTTGAAAACAAGAATCCTTCATCAATATGTCAGCAAGGTGAAAAGATTATAAAAGATAGAAACATTCAAATTTCTCTAACGTTGGAAGAAAACTCAAGGAACTTCGAAGTGACAAATACATCAACACAAAATGTAATTTCCTTGTCGATGCACCATGTGTTGGTGATTTAAGATGATTTTTTGTTGGTGTTTCAACAGGTAAAGTGGATCACCCGCTGATACGCTATGTGTCAAGGAGAAATGTGGATCCTTCGTTGTTAGGGTCTGATCCTAACCCCTCTCCATGGGTCACTAATTAGTAGGATATGTTTTCTATGCAATAAAGGTCGACATTAGTTAACAAGGCCTAAAAAATAAAGGAGAATAAGTCAATGAAAGAAGACCTAATAGAATCTTCCATTTCTAGAAAGATCTTCCTATAAAAGTTTCCTTAGAAGGTAGAATTAGTATAAATAAGAGTAGGAGGCATTGGATATTCTTTTCTTGGATATTATTTTAATAGAGTTATGATCTATTGGAGGTTTCCCCCTCTAAGAGGCAAGTGAACATTGCTATCATTAATAAAGGTGCTCTTTCTGGTGTTATTTTGGCATTATTATGATATTGTTCTGGATATATCATTGTTTTTTTCCATTGCTTGCTAAATATTTCTGTTTTGCATACTATATTATATCTGGAATATTGCAAGTGGTATCAGAGCTCTTTCCAGGGAAAGACTTGTGGGGTAAATTTTTTTCAGGGTAGAGACATATTCCGACGTCTTTAATCTATAGAGATATGTCGTTATGCGCATAAACCCGTGACTAGGGAGTCATACACGCAGGAAATACAAGTGATTTTTAAGCACACATTTGTTGGCCACCCTTGTAACCCTTCGAGTGGTAGCACATCAAAAAACACATGCATATGGATCGGCCTGGATCTCCTGAATCCCTTCATAGATAAACCAATCAGACACCTAACTACTATAGTGCCACGGAGAACAACACTCAGGAAGATACTCTCTAGTACATGGGTAGTCGGGTAGTACGACTAAGGAAACAATATATCCTCTTTAGTTGGTGCCCTGAGATATTGGGTTGAGTACTATTGTTGGACCTCACATGTATATAAGAGAGCTATAGAACATGCAAACCTTTGTTTGTAGAACCTTGAATACCATAACCCTTGGGACGAAAACATAAACTGAATAGACAAGATCTAATCTAGTGCAACTGTGTCTCCTGCATTCTGGTTGTGAAATTCTTACACATTTCTTCATGTTGAACATTTGGCCATTTTGTCACTGCAATATTATTAATCTCAGAATATAACTCTGTAGGAGTAAAAAAAAAATGTATGGGTCCTCTCAACACCCTTATTTTTAACCTAGTCCATTGCATTCCTCTCTTCATTCTGATCAAAGTGGTACCCTTCACTTTTAAGCCTTTTTTTCTCTCCGTGGTCCCACCCCTGTCTGAGACACACTTATTTGACACATCCCATTGGACTCATCTCTTTCTCCTGATCACCCTAGCACATCTCACTTTTTGTGGCCTCGATTGTTGTCCCACCACCTCATCTACTACCTAAGTCGCTACCATGCCAACCACCCGATATCAGACCCAAGAATATTGGGATACTAGGATATCCAACTTAGAATCTCAAATGGACTCCATCCCGACTACCATACAAACCACAATCATAGCCTCCCTCCCTGTAGTAATCCAAGCAGCCATCTGTGAACCCATGCAACCATTCAAAAAAGTTAAGCAGGTAGAACCCAATGCAGAGGACCCTCATCATTCCCATTATGAGCATACTCATTCCTCCCACTCCCCTTGGGGTTCTCCACACTCTTGGAATAAGGTGCTCAAAATCGACATGCATAAATTTGATGGATCCAACCTAGCAGAGTGGGTCTCTCAAATGGAACAATACTTCTCCCTCCATAATATTCAGGATGCTGAGATGAAACTCCATGTAGGGGTATTGCACCTGGATCGAGAATGATGGCAGTGGTGGCAGTGGCATAAGAAATGTTATCCAAAAAATCCCACTTGGAACTTTTTCACTAAAGTAGTTTATGCATGTTTTGATAGGGAATCACATTTTTGGGGTAGACTCACCAAGAGGCACAAAACTTGATCAGTCACAGATTTAATGATGAAATTTGAACAATTAGCTATCCATGCTGAGGGAATATTTGATGCATTTTACCTTTAATGTTTTATCAATGGCTTAAAGGAATCCATTCGGGCTCATGTGAGCATGAATCATCCTACTACATGGTTGTAGGCATGCCAATTAGCAAAGGAATCTGAAACCATCCTTCATGACCCACCCATGAAGGCTCCAGTTCTCAATTGTCCTCACCCCGAGGCTCACTCAAATCTGACACAAACATTGAAGGTACAAAAAGTATCTCCAGTGAAAATGGCAGAATGTTGCAAGAAAGTTCTTTCTACTATTGTGATGAAAAATATTCACCGTGGAATAAATGTAGAGAACAAAAGTTCTTCCAGATTGATGCATCTGCTTCATATCCTTTTGATGACATCCCAACATATGAGGCTCTTTACTCAGATGAGGCTCCACCAAGTGATCAGGTCGAAGCTCATGTTGTACCCCCCATGGAACCAGAGGAATCCATCATTTCACTTCATTCACTCTCAGGTATTTTGGCCCCACAGACATTGAAGCTCAAGAGTTACATCAAACATCAACCGATGGTGGTGTTGATTGATAGTAGTAGCACCCATAATTTTATTCATCGCAGGTTAGCTGATGAGATCCATTTTTTTGTCCGCCCTGTTTCTAATTTTCAAATCCTCATTGCTAATGGTGGTACTATGAAGTTTGGGGGCCATTGTGAGAATGTCAAACTACAAATTGGTGATTATAACTTGAAAACCCACATGTTCTCTATTTCCATGGGTGGTTGTGATATTGTATTAGGAGTGGAATGGATTTTCACTATGGGGCCAATCACAATAGATTATCAAGAATTATATATGAGCTTCACCAAATATGCTCACTCCTATACCCTCCATAGTCTCCAAGTAGGCTCTCCTGAAATTATCATCTCTCACAAGATGGAAAAACTATTGAAGAAAGGAAACCATGGTGTGATTTCTCAATTTAATTCCATCTAGGTCACTAAAAAGGCCTCTTAGTTAGTTCCTCCAAGCCTGCAACTGAAATTGGAAAAGTACCCCAAGTTCTTTGATATTCCCACAACCTTACCTCCCTCAAGGCATGAGCATAATCATAGCATCCCTCTCCTTCTGGGAAGTCAACCCCCTAATGTACATCCCTACATATATCCATTTTCTCATAAAAATTAAATCAAAAAGATGGTACAAAAATTACTGAAAGCTAGGGTAATTTGCCCCAGTATCAACCCACATTCTTCACAAGTGGTGATGGTCTTAAAGAAAGATGGTACTTGCCGCATGTGCCCTGATTTTCGTGCCATGAATAAACTAACCATCAAATATAAGTTTCACATTCCTGTCATTGATTATTTATTCGATGAACTCCAAGGTGTCGTGTTTTCACCAAATTAGACCTTCGATCAGGCTATCACCAGATCCGCATGAAAGAGGAAGATATTTCAAAGACTTATTTCAGAACTCATGAAGGACATTATGAATTCTTGGTCATGCCTTTTGGCCTTTGCAATGCCCCATCCACCTTCCAAAGTCTCATGAATAAATTATTGAAACCTTACCTTCAGAAGTTTGTCTTGGTTTTCTTTGATGACATCCTCATTTACAACCGCACTTGGGATAGCCACCATATTCATGTGGACAAAGTACTTCACTTGCTATAGGAAAACCAATTGTTTTTCAAAAGGATAAGATGTTCTTTTGGAGCCAGTGAAGTGGAATACTTTGGACACATTTTCAGTCATGAAGGGGTAAAAGTGGACCCAAAAAAGATACAAGCTATAGAGGAATGGCCGCGACCCAAGACCTTAAAGCACCCAAGTGGTTTTCTTGGTCTCACAGGATATTACAGGAAATTTGTCCACCATTATGAAAAAATTGCTAAGCCATTGACCAACCTTCTAAATAAGAATGCATTTAATTGGACACCTATTGTTGAGCAAGTCTTCATAGAATTAAAGAGTTCCATGTGCAATACTCCTGTCCTAGAAATGCCTGACTTCAACAAAACCATTGTGGTGGAATCAGATGCTTCGAGCACTGGTATAGGCACAGTGCTCACACAAGATGGTATACCTTTGGCCTTTACTAGCCAAGCATTGAGTGGTTGCAATCTGGGCATATCTACGTATGAAAAAGAAATGTTGGCCATTCTACGTGCGGTGCACACATGACGACCATATCTCTTGGGATGTCGTTTTCATATCAAAACAAATCACCATAGTATGAAATATTTTTTCAAGCAACAACTATCCTCCCCAAAACAAAATAAGTGGTTGACCAAAATGTTGTGCTATGATTATGAAATTAGATACAAAAAGGGAAAATATAATACAGTAGTTGATGCATTACATGCCAACATGAGGAAGATGACTCCCTCTTTTCCTTATCCTTACCAGTCCTTGATTAGATTGAATAAGTACACCAAGAGTGGCTAGCACACCCGAGTCTCTCTAAGTTAATTCAGTGCCTTCAGGAGGACCCTAATCCTCCCATCAGCTACACTTGGTAGGAAAATATTCTCATATATAAGGATCACCTAGTTCCCTCACCCTCTTCAACACTCAAGCCGCAACTCTTAAATGAGTTTCACTCATCAGCTATTGCGGGTCACTTGGGCTTCCAAAATACATATGTTCATGCCCGACATTCTTTTTTCTGGGCAAGAATGAAGAAGGATATCCTTCACTTTGTCACATAATGTGAGGTGTGCCAACATAGTAAAGTTGAAACTATCAAGTCTCCAAACTACCTACAACCACTAACCATTCTAGCTTCTATATGGATTGATATCTTGTAACACCTCGGGTTTTGAGCCCCCATATTAAATAATGTATTGTTACATTGTTGAGAGGCCAGAGTGCCCAAAAAATTATTAAAAGGCCAGTGTTCATAAGAAATGTAATGTTTTGATCATTATTAATAATAAATACATTATTGGTTGTTAGACAAACAAGGACTAGAGTTATAGGGAGCTATAATTCCACAAGAGAGGGGGCTTGAGGGGATAAGTGCTTATTTATTTTATATTACCCATTTTGTGTAATGGGGGGGGAATCAGTTACGTGAGCTCTTGCAGGAAGGGTAAGAGGTTCTTGATCCCCACAAATTACAAAAACCCATCCCTGGTTTTTGGATGGGGTTCTCTCGTTGGCAAATACTCTCACTCTCATCCTCATTCTAGTGTTGTTGATGATCGCCTCACGCGTTCATTCACCCAATTTGTTCATTGTTCATCCTCTCTCATGGAGTATGCACTCCATCCATTCCTTCACTCACTCATATTTCCTCATTTTGGTGTCTTGGCTTGGGAAAGGAAGATGAACTACTGAAGATCAACCACAATTTTGTTGGTTGTAGAGATTGCTGGTGTAATCCAGCCATGATTTGAGGCCTGCATGCCTAATATGCTTGGCCTCTGATCAAATTTGATCACAACTACGAGTCCTGAGAGTCCCATCATGGAGATTCTAGACCAGCTGCACTAGAGCCCTAGAAGGAGAGCGACTTCCTGAGGGATTGCGTGGCAGAGAAGGGTGGAGGAGTATTCTCTTGGGTGGTGTAGGCTGGCTAGAAGAGAGTTGGGTACTTGGATTGTTGTGAGCATTGGAGAATACTATGAGAGCTTAAGTGATGACTGGTTTAGGAAGCCAATTAACACTCTGGAACCGTCCTTCTGGATTCATAACCCTGGCTCAGGGGTGACACTATTGTTGAGACTTGGAACAATAGTGTGTACATTTGGGTGGAACATCCTTGGTCTGCAACCAGTTGGTGTCTTATTTTATAAAATATAAGTTCTCTCTGTTATGGTTTCCTTTTCTTATGTATTTATTTCCATTGCGTATCAAATTATTATACTTGAGATTGTACCTATAATAAGAATGCTTGCTAGTTAATGGTGTGCATGATATATTGTGCATGTCTTTTATATCGTGGTATGAATCTTGATCATTGCATGTATGTATTTCATGCTTCTTTATTAATTAAGTGTTATCAGAGTTTCCAAATTAGGAAAGGGGTGCATTCTTGGTGTGGCATGTCATCCTGTGGATGGCTGGGTATGTTACAGTTTGGTAACAGAGAAAAATTGTAGTGGTGTTTCTTGGCTTGGGTGGCTGGGGGACGTCAAAAATTGGTATCATAGCTTCTGGTTCAAACACTGGACTATTACGGGCCAGAACAAGTGTGAATCAGGAAGATTCGTTGTTACAAATTTTATATATATATATGTGCGAATTGGGGGGAAATGGTGGAAGTGTTTGAGTGTAATCCCCCAAATTCATGAAAGGATCTGAGTTTGAATGATTCTAGGATTGTCTAAAAAGTTAATGGATTTGATCTGTAGATTTGCAGAGCCGAATTCGACTTGGAAGTTCAAAAATTCAAGTTTTAATTTCCAATGTAATGCTGGACAAAGTTTGGAGAATCGATGGTTCAGATCATGTTCAATATTGGATCAACGATCTTGATTCGTCGTTGAAAAAATTAAAAAAAATGAATGTTTGCAAAGTTTGGCGAAATTACTAAATCAACGATGAGGATTGGTTCTATGACTTGAAAAATGAGGAACATCGACAATTCCTATTCATTTCGGCTTTTTGGAGAGTTGGAGAAAACCAACAGTCAATATCATCTTGGTCGGGAGATCTTCGGCCTAGATTCACCTGTGATTTTGTGAAAAAAATTCTAAGTGTGGAAGTTCGCCAACAAAAATCGTCGAAGACCGATGGTCAGGGATCAAAAAATTGGGTGAAAGGTTGAAGAGAGACTAAGGAAAATATTAAAGTCCTGAAATCCAGAGTAAATATGGACCCTTCATATTCGAGGACATGTGTCCGAAGATTAGCAAGGGTTCATAAATTCAGCATTCAATAGTTCGAGGGTGTGGTGGTGTTCAACAACAAAAACCTTTGAAGTCTCGAATCCCAGAGTAAATCTAGATCATTCATGTTTGCGGACACGTTTCCGCAGATTAGTCAGTTTGGGAGTTCAGCGTTCAAGGGATTTGGGGTGTAGTGTGGAAAAATATCCCAAAGCTTTGAGGTCTCAAAGTCCCAAATTTGAGAGGCATTGGAGTGACGTGTCCTGCTGACGTCACCTAGGGTGATGTGGACACACTTGATTCTCACCATGTGTCACCGTATCTCATTCTTTTCAAATACCGTTTTCTCTAGTTATTATATCACATGTGTCACCCATCAGATAGAGCCACGTGTCCATGCCTTATTTTCTGCCACGTGGCAGCAGATCTTGTAGTCTAGAGACTTGGCACTCTGGAGGATTCAAGGCATAAGTAGTTGGGGTCGAGGACTCCCGAAGGCCTGAAGGTAGGATTCCATCTTAGACATTGATTAGAATAGACATGTGGAACATGATCCCAAGGTCTGGAGACTTGGTACTCCAGATATTTTGAGTGCAGGTTTCTTTGGTTGAGAAATCCTGAAGGTTGGAGTTTATCTCCACTGTTGATCGGGAGTTGATACATGGAGGGAGGATAGGACCTCTGGTATTTCGACACTCTGAGAGATCTCTGGAGAGTTTCCTGGGAAATCCCTGAAGCCTGGATCTGCAAAGGAAATCCTAGCCATTGATCGAGACAGAATATGTGGCAACAGATCTTGTAGTCCGGAGACTTGGTACTGTGGAAGAGTTGAGAGTGTGGATAGTCCGAAACTCTCGAAGATAGAGTCTCAGAGCTCTTGTTGACTGTCAATCTCATCCTTCTATCAATTTTAAACCAAACGATCTCTGATACAGTGATTCTAACACATAAAAGCATCAGGAAGGATTTGGACCGCGGTTTCGAATCGTGGTCACTTGGGAAAGTGGTTTGAAGGAAGCACCTGTGAAGAATTGATTTTTGTATCAAACCAGGGATAACATGGAAGAGTTATTTATATATATTCTTCATGATTTGAAAGGATCTGTAGCATTATTGACAAATTTTGTTTATCATATGCTTAATTATGACAAAATGCTTACTTGTACATTTTGCAGAATTAAGGGATTTAAGCAGATCATCTCAAAATGCATATTGAATAAATGAAAGAAGGTGAGGGAGCCTCCATCCATGATAAATAGGTTGAAGGCCAGAATACCAGAATTGGAAATGCAGAGACAAAATCCAAGGGACGCAAGGGTCGAGGGGAGCAAGAGACATTGCTAGAAATTGTGAAGAGACTGAAAATTAAAGTGCATAGTTACAAGGAAAACAACGAGAGGTTGATGAGGGAGTAAATTCATATAAATGCTCAAGTGTTGTAGATATTAAACAATTGCAAATTCAAGCCAAGAATGGATCAAATCAAGAGGAATAAGGAAGGTTTCATGAAAGAAGAGATGATTGTGGAAGAACGGGTTATTCCAGAAGTATTATCAAAGTTCATAGACACCACTCACCTCTTTACTCAGAAAGAAAGTTTTATGAATCTGAATATTCCTTAAGCAGTCCAGAAGTGTCTCCTGTCATGCACCAAAGAAGGAGACATAAGGTGGACAATTTGCAAGGAGAGTTGAAGAAGCTCAAGCCACCATCCTTTGATGGTGAAAGAGAAAGGGAAGACGATGGTAAAGCATGGTTGCTTGGACTCAAGAGATATTTCCAATTGCAAAACTATTCATCAAATATACAAGCTATAATTTACACCTACCACTTACATGGGAAATATGCAATGTGGTGGGATCAATTGAAGCAAGTTGAACATATTAATGAGAATAGGGTCACTTGGAAGCAATTCAAGAAGTATTTCCAGAAAGAGTACCTCTCAAATCATTTTTATGACAAGAAAATGCAGGAGTTCTTTGAACTCAGGCTAGGAACAATGACTATGGAAGAGTATGAGAAGAAGTTCTTAGGGATGTTAAAGTATGTTGGGTTTATAAACGATGAAAAGGTAAAGATAAAGAGATTTTTGAGTGGATTGTCATCCTTTTATAAAGAAA
Organism: Picea engelmannii; assembly: GCA_009831015.1. Taxonomy (NCBI): domain Eukaryota; kingdom Viridiplantae; phylum Streptophyta; class Pinopsida; order Pinales; family Pinaceae; genus Picea; species Picea engelmannii. The sequence goes on from ML780202.1 coordinate 1,034,359, forward strand.
AGATTCAGTATGATGAGCCCAACACCTTGACTGAGGATATCATGAAGGCTAAATACTTGTATGAACAAGGCCAGGGAAAAGTCCATGCAGAAATATTGGAATGATAAGAAGAAGGAGAAGTCTGATTAGAGGAGGAAGGGATTCAAACCTCCTTTCAATAGAAATAAGCCTAATAAAAATCAGCAAGAGTAGTATGCTAAGGATGATTCCAAGAAATAAGACTCCTTTGGAAAAAGGGGAAGACCACCAATCGAATGTTGGGGATGCAAGGAAGATCACCTGTAAAAGGATTTCCCACACAAAAAGGATAGAGTGAAGACTTTGCACAACATCCAAGAGGCTACAACAGTTGAAGACATGGGAAGGATTTATACAGCCTTAGATGATTGACAAGCAGAATACCAATCCAACATGATCGAGGTGGAAGGTAAGATCATAAATCAGTTTGTTTCTATCTTAATTGATTTAGGAGAAAGTTATTGTTATATTGACCCTAAAATAGTGGATATATTACATATGAAGAAAAGTGATCTTGGGAAATCAAGTTTGGTTCAACTAGCCACTGGAACCAAAAGGAGAATCCATGATATGGTCATAATTTTTTCCATAAGTCCTAATGCTGTGAATAATAGTGTTGATCTAAATATCATACCATTGGGGTCTTATGATGTTCTATTTGGAATGGATTGGTTGAGCAAGCATCATGTTGTCCTAGATTTTAATAGAAATACATTTACATGTCTTGATGGAGATGAAAAATAGAGCACTGTGAAAGGAGTTCCAAAACCCATCTCTGTAAGGGAGATTTCATCCTCACAGCTGAAGAGATGTTTCAGAAAAGGGTGTCCATTGTATGCAACCAATGTAGAGGAGCCATAAAATACAAAGGGGCCAATCCTTGAAGATTTCTCGATACTAAAATAATTCAAGGATGTATTCCAAGAAATACCAGGGTTTCCACCAAAAAGGGAAATAGATTTCTCTATTGATCTAGTGCTAGGAGTTGCCCCGGTGTCAAAAACACCTTACAGAAATAGTAAGTCTGAGTTAAAAGAATTACAAATGCAGTTAGGGGAATTGTTGAAGAAAGGGTACATATGCCCAAGTGTTTCACCTTGGGGAGCACCGATATTCTTTGTCAAAAAGAAAGATGGAACCTTGAGGTTGTGTATTGACTTTTGACAGTTGAATAAGTCTACTATAAAGAAAAAGTATCCTCTACCCAGAATTGATGACCTCTTTGATCAGCTAAGCGGAGTAAATATATTTTCAAAGATAGACTTGAGATTAGGATACCATCAGGTAAGAATCAAGGAAGAAGACATCCATAAGAAAGCCTTTAGAACAAGGTATGGGCATTAAGAGTTTGTAGTGGTGCCTTTTGTATTGTCCAATGTACTAGCTATCTTTATGTCCTTAATGAATGACATATTCATAAATTACTTGGATACGTTTGTCATAGTATTCTTGGATGACATACTTGTCTATTCTAAGTCAAAGGAAGAGCATGAAAATCACCTAAGACTGGTATTGCAAGTGCTAAGACAACATCAGATTTATTCCAAGCTGAGTAAATGTTCTTTTTATCAAAAACAGATCCATTACTTGGGGCACATTATTTCAGAACAAGTTATAGCAGTAGACCCTGAGAATATTAAAGCCATTAGAGGATGGCCAACGCCCATGAGTGTTTCAGAAGTCAGATATTGTATGGGGTTAGTTGGTTACTACAGAAGGTTTATAGCAGGCTTCTCTAAGATTGTTCATCCCATCACTTCCTTCCAAAATAAGGGAATGAAATTTGAATGGACACCTGAGTGAGAAGAAAATTTTAAATCTCTAAAGGAATTACTTACTAGTACACATGTTTTGAAGATTGATGACCCAAATGAGAATTTCCTGGTATGCACATATGCGTGCAAGGAAGGACTTGGTGGAGTCATCACTCAAAATGGACAACTCATTTGTTATGAGTCTAGAAAGATTAAGGAGCATGAGAGGAGTTATGCCACTCATTCATTGAATATGTGGAGGAATTATCTCATGGGAAAGATATTTGAATTAAGAACAGACCATGGTGATTTGAAATATCTTTTTGAACAACCAACCTTGAATTCTAGGCAAACAAGATGGCTTGAATTTTTAAGTGAATATGACTTTGATATCAAGCATATCAAAGGAAAATGAAATAAAGTTGTCGATGAACTTAGTAGAAGAGTGCATCTCATGCATGCTACAACTGTCAGTATGCGTCAGTTAGATTTGAAGAGTAAAATTTTAGATGTTGTTGTTACAGATGAGCATTACCTACAGGTAAAGGAAAACTTACGACAAGGAGACATACAACAAAAAGTGAAAGAGTATGAGATAAAGGAAAATGGACTAATGCATAAAAATAGAATTTATGTTCCTAGTTCTGGAGAACTTAGGAACCTGGTACTAAAAGAAATGCATAATGTTCCATATGTTGGACATCCCGGTTACCAGAAAACAATTATAGCAGTAAGAATCCAATTATTTTGGTCGGGGATGAAAAATGATGTTGTTGATTACATCGCTAGCTATATGTAATGCCAAAAAGTGAAGGCTAAGCATAAACACCCAACGGGTTTGCGACAACCATTACCAATTCCAGAGAAGAAATGGGAAGTGATAACCATTGAATTTACAACTAAATTACCCAGGACAACAAGGAAACATGATTCAATCATGGTAGTGGTTGATAAAATGACAAAAGGTGCTCATTTTGTTCCTGTAAAAACAAATTATACAACAACTAACATTGCTGAAATTTACATGAAGGAAATTGCTAGGTTGCATGGGATACCTAGGAAAATTGTCTTAGACAGAGACACTAAGTTTACTTCAAATTTCTGGAAGGGATTATTTAAAGGATTGGTACAAATCTAAACTTTATCACAAAATATCATCTGCAATCAGATGGGCAGATAGAGGGGGTCAACCGAGTAATTTAAGACATGTTAAGAATGTATTTGATGGATAAGCCATCTAAGTGGGAAGATTACCTACACTTGGTTGAGTTTTCCTATAATAATGGGTATCAAGATTCATTGAAGATGAGCGCATTTGAAGCTTTATATGATAGAAAGTGCAGTACTCCAGCAAGTTGGGACAACCCAACAGATAGAGTGGTACTTGGGCCAGAGTTGCTCAAGGAAATGGAAGACCAGATGGTTAAGATTAAGCAAAATTTAAAGAAAGCTCAAGATAGACATAAGGTTTATGCCGACAGGAATAGGACAACACGAGAATTTAAATTAGGAGAGCATGTGTTGTTGAAAGTAAATCCCAAGAAGATCTCTTTGAAGATGGGCAGTTGTACAAAGTTGGAAGCCAAATACTGTGGTCCATTTTAGATATTAGACAAAATAGGGTCAGTTGCATACATACTTGCATTGCTTGTTCCCATGAAAGTGCATAATGTATTTCATGTCTCTTTGATAAATAAATATGTAGATGATCCTAACCATGTTGTTGATTGGCCCCTGATTCAGGTAGATACAGAGGGAGACTTTTAGGTCCAGCCGGTGTGAATACTGGACAAAAGGTCAAAATGCTCCAAAATCGAGTTATAGAGATGGTAAAAGTTTAGTGGACCTGCTGTGGTTCTGAAGATGCTACCTGGGAGCATGAAGTTGCCATGTGGGAAGAGTACCCGCAAAATTTTGAATAAATTTTGAGATTTTGATCTATGTTTTGTATATGCACTGAGGACAGTGCCAAAATAAGGGGGAGGGGATGTAACACGCCGGGTTTTGAGCCTCCATATTAAATAATGTATTGTTACATTGCTGAGAGGCAAGAGTGCCCAAACAATTATTAAAAGGTCAGTGTGCCTAAGAAATATAATGTTTTGATCATTATTAATAATAAATACATCGTTGGTTGCTAGACGGACAAGGACTAGAGTTATAGGGGGATATGATTCCACAAGAGAGGGGGCTTGAGGGGCTACGTGATTATTTATTTTATATTACTCATTTTGTGTAATGTGGGGGGGGATTGATTATGTGAGATCTTGGGGGAAGGCCAAGAGGTTCTTGATCCCCACAAATTACAAAAACCCATCCCTGGTCTATGGATGGGGTTCTCCTGTTGGAAAATACTCTCATTCTTGTCCACACTCTGGTGTTGTTGTTGGTCTCATCACGCGTTCATTCACCCAATTTTTTCGTTGTTCATTCTCTCTCATGGAGTCTTCACTCCATCCATTGCTTCACTCACTCATATTTCCTCATTTTGGTGTCTTGTCTTGGGAAAGGAAGACAAACTACTGAAGAGCAGCCACAATTTTGTTGGTTGTAGGGATTGTTGGTGTAATCTAGCCCTGATTTTAGGCCTCCATGTCTAAGATGCTTGTCTTGAGGGAGACCCGGAAGGAGAGGGACTGCTTGAGGGAGTGCGTGGCAGAGAAGGGTGGAGGCCTATTCTCTTGGGTGGTGCAGACTAGGTAGAAGAGAGTTGGGTACTTGGATTGTTGTGAGCGTTGGAGAAGCCTATGACAACTTGAGTGCCGACTAGTTTGGGAAGCCAAGTAACACTCTGGAACCGTCCTTGTGGATTCATATCCCTAGCTCGGGGGTGAAACTATTGTTGAGACTTGGAACAACAATTTCTATGGTTGGGTGGAACGTCCTTGGTCTGCAACCAGTTGGTGTCTTTTTTTATAAAAGATGGATTCTCTCTATTATGGTTTCCTTTGCTTATGTATTTATTTCCACTGCGTATCAAATTATTGTACCTGAGTTTGTACCTATAATATCCATGCTTGCTAGTTAATGTTGTGCATGATATATTGTGCATGTCTTTTATATTGTGGTATGAATCTTGATCATTGCATGTATGTATTTCATGCTTCTTTATTAATTAAGTGTTATTAGAGTTTCCAAATCAGCCAAGGGGTGCGTTCTTGGTGTGGCATGTTGTCTTGTGGAAGGATGGGTATGTTACAGTTTGGTAACAAAGAATAATTGTAGTGGCGTTTCCCAGCTTGGGTGGTTGGGGGGCATTACATATCTCCATGGATTTTATAGTGGTCCTTCCTAAAGCTGGGAACAAGTTTGTTATCATGGTGGTGGTTGATCACCTCTCTAAGTATGCTCATTTATGTGCATTACCCCACCCTTTCACACCAACATTAGTAGCACAAGTTTTCCTTGATCATATTTTCAAGTTAAATGGAATTCCCACCTCTATTATATCTGATCATGACCCCATGTTCACAGGAACATTTTTTATGGAGTTGTTTAAATTGCAGGGAACACAACTGAACATGAGCACAACCTATCGTCCCCAGTTTGATGACCAAACGGAAGTGGCCAATTTTTTTTTGGAAACCTACTTGTAGTGTTTTTCTTCATAAAAACAAAACATGTGGGTACAATGGCTCCCCTTGGCAGAATGGTGGTACAATACTTCCTATAATACGACCACTAAAATGACCCCATATGAAGCAGTGTATAGCCAACACCCACCTACATTCACTACCTATCTTCCAGGCAAATCAAAGCTCCAATCCATTGATACAATGTTGCAAGGTCACACAACCACCCTCTCGACGTTGAAGGATAACTTACACATGGCCCAAAATCACATGAAGGAACATGCATACCAACATCGTTCAGAAAGGGTTTTTCAGGAAGGCGATCGAGTGTTTCTTAGGTTCCATCCTTACAAGCAAACATCTCTCAAAGCTCAGGGAAATCACAAGTTGGCACCCAATTTTTATGGGCCCTACTAGATCATCAAGTGTATTGGTTCATGGCCTACAAATTGGCCCTTCTGGCTACTTCCAAAATTCATATGGTGTTCCATGTTTCATGTCTAAAGAAAGTGGTGGGACAGAATTGCAGGGTCCAAACCATCCTTCCAGAATTAGATTATGAAGGCTCCCTGTGGCTCCAACTAGACGCAGTCCTCAATCACCGTGAACTTCAACTGCATGGTATAACTATCAAAGAAGTTTTGATCCATTGGAAGGAAACATCACCAGAGGATGCCACCTAAGAATCAATGACTATACTCCAGTAGTTTCTGCACTTGCAGCCTTGAGGACAAGGCTTCTTTTGAAGGGCGAAGGAATGTTAGGATCTAATCATAACCCCTCTCCATGGGTCACTAATTAGTAGGATATTTTTTCTATGTAATAAAGGCCAACTTTAGTTAATAAGGCCTAATAAATAAAGGAGAATAAGTCAGTGTAACAATGCCTAATAGAAGCTTTCGCTTCTAGAAATATCTTCCTCTAGAAGTTTCCTTATAAGGTATAATTAATATAAATAAGAGTGGGAGGCATTAGATATTCTTGTCTTGGATAATAGTGTAATTGATCTTTTCTCTGCCAGAGGTTGCCCCCTCGAAGAGGTAAGTAAACATTGCTATCACTAATAAAGGTGTTATTTCTGGTGTTATTTTGGGATTATTTTGATATTGTTCTGGATATATCATTAGTGTTATTCTATTGCTTGCTAAATATTTCTATTTTTCATACTATATTATATATGGAATATTCCATTCGTCGACACCCAGTGTATTGGTGAGAAGTTAAGATCTTCATTTTCTCAAATGATCAAGTCTAGTTAACAAAGAAAGAAAGTTTGAAGTGTATAGATGAAATTTTTGAAGTGTAAAGCAAGGAAATTTTGCAAGCAACAAGTTCAAAAATTTGTAGTGGAAAAAATTAAAAGAAGGGGGGGAGGGGGGGGGATTTCTTCTCTTAAAGTAATGGTTTCAGAAGTGAAGAGAAAAAATTATGGGAAGGTGTCATTGCTGACACAACACAAGGTGATTTGGATTTGATAAGGATACCATCAACTTCATTGGTACTCAAAATAAGCATGTCATGGTGATGGACCTTACCAAATAGCTCCAAACAAAGCTATTGTCCATTAATTTCGATGAGAATTGATTAACAAAAACATTTATGTGCCATTAAAAAATGGTCCCTTAGTTTTTAACTTTGTAAACAAAAAAACTCCCACATACGACCTCAAAATTCTATCTCATATGAATAAAGGTGTAGAGAATTGAATAGCTTTCCAATGCCTCATCATATGACACATTTTTTCTTTCCCTTGTTACCTTTCAGTGAGCATGCCATGGAAAATAACTCATTGATGATAAATTTTAAATAGTTTTTTCATACTTTTGGGATTATAATTAATATATGTCAATTTCATTCTAGTCAGTGACCTCAAAAAGCTTAATCTATTCTCTTTCAGAGTCTAGTACTTCATTTGGTTGGACCATGAAATAACATACAAATAGGCCCCGTAAGCCAAAGTTTGGTCCTTGTATGGAGTTCTTATTCCGTAGCTAGTAGCTTTGATGATTCTATAATTTCATCATTTCCATATACTCTTCAATCCACATTATTAATTATGCTCCCACACATCATTGGAGAATTATTATTCAAGTTGTGCTCAATATCTACCTAGACACTAATTGATATGTATATGATCTTTGTTAAATTTATTGGCTAACTTGCTTCATAAGTCAAAAGAGTGATCATTTTTTATAAGCATGGGCTATAAGAATCATGATAAAAAATGCAATGACATCCTAAATTTTTTTATCACAATATTCTCAAAATTACCCCTTCACTTACCATACATGTTATGCTTGTAACCACAATTCTCGAGACTAGATAGAAAATGATCTCAAGAATTCATTTGTATAATCTTAATGCACAATCTCACCAACAATGATGTGAACTAAGGTTGATAACACTTTTTCTTATGATTTCTATTAGTTCATTGCAAGTTTTTACCACCATACTCAAGAATACACAGAAAAGAAACCCATAACGCCATTTGCATGGTACTTAAAAGCATCGTTCACATTCACGATGGCCTCTCCTATTGAATTATTCTAGGTACTTGTGCATCTCTTTTAATGACAAAACCATCGACTACTCTAGTATATTTATTCCTTTGTTAGTTTATCTCTATCAAGGGATTTGATTTGGAGGGCACTTACATACTCAATGCATATGAGTGCACACTGATTGTCATGAACTAGAGAACTAGAGTTTTGATCATGAGATTCTTGCTATTCATTCACACAATAAGCATGGATGTCATGTATATAAATCATTTAAAATTCTTCAAAGATAAGTAAAGGAACATATTCAATCCATAGATGATTTTAGGGGTTAAATTTCACCAATGGGATAATTTTCCATGTTTTTTCCCAAAAAAAGATTCACCAATTTATTTTTTCTAAAAACGATTGGCCAATTTCCATTTTTCTAAAAACTATTTGCACAAATTCCATAGAATAAAATTATTTTACCTTAAAAATCACCAAAATTTTATAGAAACTATATAAAATACTTAGAAATTTGAATATTTTTACAAAACTATTGCCAAACATTTTACATTTTGCATATTAAGGACTAGTAAGATTAGCCCATGTTTCTACATTTTAATATAAATTTACATCCTTAAAATTATCCTTGAATTTCCATCAAGCTATCATGATGGGCTCTTTGGCTAGGCTTTTTCAAGGAAGAACTTTGAAATCACTGCATAATTATGTTCATCTGACAACCAAAGGAGACTTCATGGTTATCAATTTGGACCTCAATTCATAAGCATTTAAACACAATCCAAATGTATAGAGTTAGTTAGACAAACCGATAGAAGAAATCCATAGATCACAATGCATTTGATTCTTAATAATAAATAACTTCACTATTTCATGCATGTGATATTCACATGGGAACAATGATGTTTACAATGACTCAACTCTGAATTTTTATTAATGAGATGAACTTGTATAATGAGATACAAAGAAAATTATGACACAACTATCAATCCATTAATTACTAGTTAACAACCTTCAAGGATCTAACCATTAAAAATCTTGAGGTGTATAAATAAACTACCAAGGGAATACTAAATGATTTGTTTCCTATCTATTCATATCCTAAACAAAGCCTAGGAAGATGAAAAGATAGAGAGAACAATATGGTAAATCACCATTGATGGGTTTTTGCATGCCACCACTTGCTAAAACATTGGAAGCATGCCATTAGATCAAATACAAGAACTACACAACTAAAATATTAGTGCATTGTCAATTTGATCCATGCCAAAGTTGACCACTATAATGAGTATTCTCTTTTGATTATTTCACATGGATCTACACTTCCTATATAGTGACCAAAACTACATGACCATACTTAAACAATTGTCTTTCACATGACTCCTCTAAAATAGACTTATCAATCTCTAACTCCTTTTAAGATAATATCGTGTCTAATTCCTTATGATACTTTGGCAGGTTGTGATAAGGCTAGAAGGTTAGATGCCTCCTAGGAGTGAGACCCACTTTGTAGGTGTGTCCTTGGCCCGTCACTAAGTGGTAGAAAGAGAAATTTGAACCTAGACAGAAGTAATCTAGGTCAGTTACCAATTTCTCTAGATCCAAAAATAAATATAGTATCCAATACACAAGATCCACTCCCAGTTACCCTAAATTGGAAAACTACATTACTCCCATATTAGAAACAAGTTTTCTAAACTACCAAGATGCCATACCACTTGTGTCATTGTTTTACCATGTTGCTTTTGAGCGGTGAAATTATGAAGATTAGTTAGGATGGCCATAAAAACTCCCAATAGAACCCAACTCAAGTATATCTAGTTCCCCAACTCATAACTCCTGTTCATTGCAAAGCTCTTAAGGTGCATTTCCTTGGTTAGAGAATCGTATCATATCTAATCCCACTAAAATACAAACACATAAAATATACCATTTCATATCACATCCACAAAGTTTCTGAGACAACCCGGTGCTTTTATCATATTCAATGTTTGCCACAAAGTTTCTGTGAGACAACCCAGTGCTTTAAGAATAAAAATAATTTCAGTTGTCACATTCTGTTGAAGAAGTGGAGGATCTTGCACAAGATATACCCCATTCAAAAATGCGGCTTTCAGATATCCAAATTAAAAATAAGATATTCCATACATGGTCCTGTCTGTGCAATCATCCATGATATCGCCTTTCATTCCCACCTCAAACCACTGTGTGCCTTTCATAAAATATGTTGACCTTCACGTGACTTCGCCAATCTTAAACCATTGTGTACCTTTCATAAACCCTACTGAAATACGTTGACCTTTACATGAGCCACAGTCTACTGTATCACTCTCGGTGAGTGTCGATACTCTTTCAACAGCCCAACATATTTCTTAATACATATGCTAAATTTGGTTTTTTGAGCTTTAGCGTAGGCATCAGAATGTCTTGAAATATTTAGTTATTTGATTTCAGAGACTTGCGTCTACTATTTCATTTCATAAGGATTTTAGAATGTATGTTATTTCATTTTAATGACTTCTGGAAAGAATGAGATTGTGACGAATGAGAATAACATAAGGATGTCTGAATAAAAATGCTAAATTTGGTCCTTTGAGCTTCAGGCCAAGCATGATGGAGATTTAGACTCTGAAAAATATTTAGTTATCTAATTTGAGAGACTTTTACAACATGTTATTTAGTTATCTAATTTGAGAGATTTTTACAACATGTCAGAAGAATGGAAATGTGAAGAACAAGAATAATTTAATATGAAAGTTTCTTCTCTTTTTTGTTTTTGAATTTTGAGTTTTCAATCTACTCAACGAGGTAAAGTTATCAACATTTTTAATATGCAGGGTTAATATACTTTTTCACTCTTTTAATCTACATATTAACAAATTTCCAACAAATTTCCTTAAAGACTTATATTTTTTATGTTTTGAAAAAAAGTTTATATAACAGATATAATATTATAGTGGAATGCAGAACCGACATTTAAAAGCTTTGAATAGTTTTTAAGGGATTTTAACATGTATATTCAATCTTATGAACATAAGATTTTTGTTCAAAATAATAGATACAATATATTTATTTTTGGAGAAAATTTATCAAATCAAGATAGAAACTAATCATAGCATACTTTATATTTATGAATAAGTAAGTTTTATATAAAAACATTTAATTTTTATTTTTTTATTGAATAAGTAAGTTTTATATAAAAACATTTAATTTTTTTAGTATTCCATTTATTATAAGATCTGTGTTATTCACAGGGTGAAAACCTCATACTTAAAAAAAAAAAAATTATAAATAAATAAGTTCTATATAAAATAAAATAAAAATTCTTATTCCATTTATTATAAGTTTACATGATGAAAACCTCATACTTTATTTTTTATGAATAAATACACTTTATATAAAAACATTTAATTTTTTCTTATTCCATTTATTATAAGATCTGTGTGACAAGTTCACAAGGTGAAAACTGTATAACTTCATTAAACTTTTTATCTTATTATTCAATCAGATAGAAAGTAACACATGAACTCTATTACTTTTAACATTTTGTTTTTTCTTATTCCATTTATTATGAAATATATGCCAAAAATTTACAGGGTGAAGACCATGTGACTCCAACAAACCTCTTATCTTATTATCTCATTATTCAACCAGATAGAAAGTAAGATAATCTCATTATTCAAGCAGATAGAAAGTAAGACATGAACCCTGATACCTTCTAAAGAGGCACTTTACACCTTTTATAAATAAAAAAACTCAAGGTCTATTCAGTACAAATTAATTTGGGTATATTCTTTACTTCTTCTCAACATCAAACATTTTAAAAAAATTACACTAACAAAAAAATTTTGAACATTTAAAAAAAATTACTTTCCAATTTTTTTTTTCAAAAATCTGTGTTCAAAATAAAATTTATATTTTTTTCTTTTTGCATATCTTTTTGAAACTTTTTCTCTACCCAAATCTTAAATATCTTAATATACATAATCCTATCATTTTAAATCTTTTAAGCAGTGGTTTTTCCTTTTTATATTATAAAAATGTTAACACTCATAGACATTAATATTAATTCACTGCAACTCATTTTACACTTGTAAAATTGCCTTCTAACAACTATATAGCGCTCAAATTTCAAACGTAATGCTATCCATTTGCAATACATGAAATCTTAATTAAGGGAATGAACATGGACCAAGTACCAAAGGCGGGAATAAATAAAGAAATCCCTTTATGCATTAACTGCATAATAAATTTTATTCCATTCTCTATATGTGTTATTTCTCAATGTAATTTAATGGACATTAAAAAATACGATTTCACCATTCCACGGACTACAAAATAAGGATGGTAACAGCTTTTTTCTTTTTTCTTTTATTTATATATATTTTTTCATTTTCAACAGATACAGATATAGATATTTTAAGAAACACAGCCTAACATTTATTTTATCTAAACACACTAATGCATACTAAAAACTATTTCTTGCATTCATAGCAAAGTATGAAGCATAAACTTTTTTGCTGATTCTATATAATAATCAGTCCCTCAGTCCCTGCTGTAAAGAACAGAGGTCTTTATTCTATGCTAACACTCATTTACTATACTAACGCTTCTGCAAACTATTCTCAACTCTCCTCCTTCAGGAGAGGAATGCACATATTCATATTCCTTTTGGAACGTAGCTCCAAAAGACCCTAATGCCCCCAAAACTTGGGCAAAAGGTTTGCATGAAATCCCAAACTGTCTGAAAAGAGAACACCATCTATTTACACATAGTGTTGTCTTAGACGAAACTAACCAAATGACAAAAACATTCATGGGAAACCTGACTACAAGCTGTATCTGCTTCACAGACTTGCAGAATCAGTAAGCCCACGCAGAACATAAAATTAGAAGTAACTCCTTCCAGAGTTCAAATGTTGTTTAGAGGACTCACCAAGGAGCTCAAGCTTGAAGCTGGACAAAAAGAAGCTTCAAATATTGTGTTCCATTGAAGTGATTCCTCCTTATCATCATCCATCATCTACTGTATTTATGTTTCAAGTACAGTGCCAACTGCAGTCTACTCAGCAGCGAAAAAAATAGCAGAGATGTCATGTTTGTCTTCAATAAATTTGACAACCATGCCTACACCATGCTGGGAACTGTCATCAAGGGCCAAAACATAAAAGTCTATCCCATATAAACTTGCGACTTGAGAACATTCTTTTTCTTGTCAAGTACCCAACTGGGACATGGTTTTTAGATTTGAGGGCTTATAGATGAGCCATAACTTGTGAGATCACCCCATGCTCCTCCAGACCAGTAATTGGTTGAGTCTCCGGCCTGCTCGAAGAGTGTCGATTCTGATGGAATCTGCCATTCTGAGGGAACTGCTAGGGATCCTTGATCACTTCTATTTGAGTTCACAGGAAAATCCTCTAGACCTGCAAAACTAAACTTCAATGAATTCAGAGCACTCAGTGCTGAAAGATTGGTCAGTGATGATATGGGGTTAAGGCTATTTAGACTATTCTGGGGTCCAAAGGAGGATTGGGTAGTGCTGCCACAGGAGAGGCCCAAAAAATCAGAGTTGTTGCAGTTGGGTAGAACAGACCGACCCCCATGCCTTGCAGCTTGTTGGATTCTGGCAAATGCTAGATTAGCTTCAGTTGGGCCGGTAGTACTATTTGCAGGAAGATTGAAATAAGAGCTTGAATTAGTAGCAGGATTAAGGTCAGTTTGATGGTCCAAGGCAATTGGCAGGGCACTTGCAGAGGGTGTAGCTGAGGTGGATGGTTCACTTTGTGTGCTAAACATGGGCTGTTCTGCAGCTACAGTTCTCTTGGCCCTCTTGTTCTTTCTGCAACCCCCACCAACAGGTACAGTCCTCAGAGTCCCTCCTTTGGTCCAGTACCTTCTGCAGGTCTTGCAGAAATGACGAGGTTGTGATAGACTGTAGTTGTTGTAGTAGCAGAACTTGGTGTTGGTGGAATCACATCTTGGGCATTTCAGGGCTTGTTCAGGCTGAGGTTTCAGCCTTCTCTCAAGCAATGGACGTGAACATGAAAGCAGGTCTTCGCCACTTGGCCTAAACCCTCTCTCCTGCATCATGCCCTGGAGAACAAAATCAACCCCCAAAAGGATTATCAAATGAACCCAAATTCAACAACACCACTAACATCAAATATCTATGAGCTAGAACCCACAGGAAAAGCATATCACAGAACCGAAATCAATTCAGTGTTTAAAGGAATCTAATTGGAAACCAAAAAACCAGTTACCCTTCACAGAACTCAATAAAACCCTAGCATATCTTCTCAAATTAAGCTGCAAAACCACTTGCCAACATAACAACACTTCCCTATAACCTAAGATCAGAAACCCAAATAATGTAAAGATCAAATAAATCATACGTTCACCAAAATATTACACAATCACAGGCCAACTTTTGTTGTCAAACTAATATCTCCAAAATCAGAATATGATCTCAACAAAATTACTCAGCACTCTTCAACTTTTCTGCTAAGACCTATTCTCAAATCTCAGTATATGCACTTAAAGTCAAGTAGAATAAGTTACAATCATGATCAGCTATGGTACATATAAATCTCAAATTTTCCAGATTCAAAGTATTCTAAAATCCACAATAGGTATGATACATATTTGACAAAACCCCACAAGAACACTGCACATAATTTAAAATAAGCCCACGCAAAAAATCATGAATAAAACTACAAGCAGAAACCAGATAGGCAATCATTTTTACATGTAAATATATATACCTGTGGCCAATCAGTGGAATCCATGCAGACTTGAACAGGGCTGAGCATCATTGTTCTGTAAACCAAGTACTCTAAAATCGCCTACTTCTCCACAGCCTCACTACTGCAAATTATGACCAACCACTACCAGCCTTACAATCGCATATAAACACCGCCCACAACACCAAATTTGCAGCGCAAAAAAACAAAAGAAATGATGGAGGCGGCTGGGGTGGAACCCGTGACCGTTGAGCAGCAGCAGCAGATGAAGAGTGAGTGCGAGGGCGATAATTGGAGGCGAAGAAGAATAAGAAGGGAATGTGAGGGTGGTGGGGATAGAGAGAAAGTCGGAGTGTGGAGAGAGAAATAGACGGAAGAGGAAAAAGGTGACGGAGGTATCCGTAGAGTCGGTGGCGGCGGGCCCTTCCCGCCCGACGAGTTGTCGTCATCAGATGCGTGCGGTCGGGGGATTCTCTGTCCGCTTCTCCTTCCACGTGTACAAGATTTTGTAGGCTTTTGTGCGAGACAGTGGGGATCTAATATTTAATACATTGACCTATGTTTCTATGAAGTACCCAACCCTCCTAATCTTTTATACACCAACCACCCTTAGGGATGAATCATACTCATGCACTATCATCCCATTCTTATCTTCTTAGTCCCATGTGCTTACGTGGCATCCCTCTGGCAAAAGTGGGTTTGGTCTCCTCTGGATTCACACTCATTTCAACTTTGGTTGCCTATAGAAATGTGCCAATTTGACTATCTGAGATGACCCTTTCACACATAGAAAGCAGTAAAAATGAAACCAATGGGGTTCATATCAACCACTCACTAATTTGACTTATGGAATTAGTTGTATGTGTACAACACCAATGCACGTGTGTATGCATTTTCCATGAGTTGGCAACCATATTGGGGGATCGTTTTTTCTTCCTCATGAAGCTTCATAGATGCCAATATTTAATTTAATGTAATGTCATTTTAGTAGAATATATTCACCATCTAATATTCCTTTCATTGTGACCCTTTCACCATCAGCGTGTTCCAAATCATTATCTTTTATGTATAGACAAATTATGCAATCCATCAATGCACCTTGGAATGCCA